>CAUYSK010022754.1:0-11119 GCA_963575035.1 Avahi laniger
CCTGAGCAAGAGCGAGATCCCGTCTCTACCAAAAATAGAAAGAAATTAATTGGACAGCTAAAAATATATAGAAAAAATTAGCCGGGCATGGTGGCACATGCCTGTAGTCCCAGCTACTCGGGAGGCTGAGGCAGGAGGATCACCTGAGCCCAGCAGTTTGAGGTTGCTGTGAGCGAGGCTGATGCCATGGCACTCTAGCCCGGGCAACAGAGTGAGACTTTGTCTTAAAAAAAAAGAATAAGGGAAGAGGAAGAAGAAAGGAAAAACAAAATATGAGAAAAAAATCAAATAGATTTAAATTTACCCTTTCCAAAAAACAGAACAGACCGTAAGGCGGGGGCAGAACTCTCAAGTAAAAATATTCCCCCATCCTCTGATGTGGGTATAAATTATGATAATAGTCCTACAGTTCCTCAAATACCCTCATAAAGATATATACATAATCTTACTATAAGTGGGTCCATTTAATTGGTTTACAAGTACAGAAAGTAAATAAGACATTATACCAATTACATCTTCTCTTCACATTGTAACCTGTACAGGCAGAAGTGACAACTTTAGGCCCATCTGCTCTATAAAAACTAAATGTACAGAATAAATTTGAAGAGTGGTTCTTCTAAGACTTTTGTGTCCATAAAAACCACCTGGGAAGATTGTTAAAATGCACATTCAAGGGTCCCACCTGAGAAATTCTTATTAGTCGTTCTAGCGGCCAATAATCTGTACTTAACAAGCACCCTAGGCAAATGTGGCAGGAGTTGACAGATCAAACTGAAAAACAGTAAATTTCAGGATGTTTGATCTCTTCACAAACTGATTAACTAAAGAATTTGAGGAGTGTGGTACACTAGAGAGAACAAAGAATTTGAAGTAAAAAGATCTATTAATAGATTACCCCACGGACCTAATGCCTCACTCACTGCCTCACTTGTGTCTCCTCTTCAGCTCGCTGGTCTCCTAGTTCTAGCCCTCTGACAGGCTGGAACCCTTTCCCCTAAACTCTGCAAGGGCTCAGTCTCTTGCCACTTTCAGGTCTTCTCTCAGCTGTCACTTCTCAGTGCAAAAAATCACAATCCCATCTCACTTTCTAACTTCCCTCTCTGTTTTATTGTCCCTCTCTAGCACTTCTCACTATCTGAAAGACAATCTGTTTTACTCTTTTCTTTTGTTTATTGTTTGATTCCCAAGAGGACAGAGATATTTGTCACTTTTCTTCACTGCGGCATCCCCAGTACCTGGAGCAGTGCCTGGACAGAGTTCAGGGAATTTACCTTGGCTAAGATAAAACAAATGACGCTTGAGTGATTCAGTGACAGGAGGCAGATATGGTTAGCAAGTGGACAGGCTGTTAATACACTGATTCCTGGGCCCTGCCAGAGATTCTGATTCAGTAGACTTGGGGAGCGGCTTGAGATTGTGAATTTCTAACAAGAACCCGGCTGATACTGATGCAATTTAGAGAGCCATCAAGTGCCTCTGCTCATTTTTTTAATGAAAGTCATCCTATTTTACTGTGAGAAGAGTTGTAGGCTGAGAAGAGAAAGTTCTGTCATACTCGTGCATTTTTCAGAAGAGAAAAATTGATCCCCAAACCTCTTGTACCTAAGCTATCTACCCAAATAAGTAAAATGATTCTATGATAGAAATACTTTCACAACATATTTAACATTATTTTCATAGGTATTTACTATAACTCAATTTTAAATATGGTGTTTGTTTCTAATTTTTTACTCTTATAAATAACATTTCAGGTGATATTTTTTATATATAATTTTGTGCATCTAATTATTTCGTTTTAACAAATTCCTAGAAGAGAAATTTCTGAGTCAAAGAGTTTAGATCAGAATTCTCCAACAAAACTTTCTCCAAGGATGGAAATGTTCTATATCTACACAACCCACACGGTAGCCACCAGCCACATGCAGCTATTGAGCACCTGAAATGCGACTAGAGCAACTAAGAAACTGAATTTTTGGTTGTATATACTGTTAATTAATTTACATTTCAATAGCTACATGTGGCTAGAGGCTACCATACAGGACAGGGCAGGTCTTTAAAGTCTTGATACATAATGTCAAATTGCTCTCCAGAAAATTTGTAATTATTTGCCATCACTTTTAATATGAGAATAACCATTTCTTTAGCTAATTACCAACACTAGATTTTGTCAATCTATTGAATCTTTATACTCTGAACACTGAAAGGGTTGTTAAAATGCAGATTCGTAGGCCTCATCCCCAGAGTTTCTGATTCAATAGGTTAAGGTGGGCCCCAAGAATATGCATTTAACTCCAAGCTCCAAGTACAACTCCACACTGAGATAAGGTTTTCTCAAAGATATGGACACTCTGAGAAGGCTAATGACAATATATAATTTTGACAACATAACATGAATTTGTAGATCCTTCTTTCTAAAATATGTCCATACATATTATTTCATTTTATCTTCACAAAAATCCTATGCAGAAGGTTGGTAATTAGGGTAGTAATTGTTAAGCCCATTTTACAGAAGAAAAGTAAGGCACAGGAGTTAAGAAACTCTCCTAAGCACACAAGCTTAGGAGACGAGCCAGAACAAGCAGGTTTCCCAATTCCTAACCTTGGTAATATAGGCAAACACAGTAATACAGGACACAACTGGAACTTGTTTCTGCAGACTGATACCATAAAAATAGAACCATGACCAGGGACAGAGAAAACAATGCAAGATATGGTTCACAGCAACAAACATTTATCGAGTGCTGATTATGTGTTTATCTATGCTAATCACGGCTGGAGTCTCTACCGTAGGGACTGTTAAAGACACTCATAGAGCACAGGGCAAAATAAAAATAAAACCTGAAACCACAATCTTGAAAAGACAGTGAATTCTCTATATCACAGACAGAACAAAAGCAAACATGCTGAAGGGATGGGTGGTAGGGGTAAACACGGAGTTGGGTAAAGAGCGGAGTCACTGTGGGACTTCACATCTGGACTTGAGGGAGTTGCTATCACCAGTCAGTCAAGAATGGGAGGGAAGAAAGAGCACACAACAGGGAGCCCTCCTGGGGCTCAACAGCACAAAGAGCTGCTGTTATCCATGTTGGGTGTGTGTTTGCCAGAAATATCAGGGCTGCTGGAACTCCACAACTTACTTTTGTGTAGTCTAAATTACCCTGCCTATGTAAGAACTCCAGTCAGAGAGCATAGCTTCATTATCCATTTGTAGCCAAAAGATAACATGACTCAAGATCATAAATTTTCTGTCTCCGATTTTTCCTCAAGTTTTGAGAAGCAGTCGTAGTAAAAATCCATCAAATTGTGATGACAACGCTACTATTTATAAATCGGCCCTTCAAGGAAAAGAAGATTGTATTTTCACCTAAATAGGATTTACATACGATATTAATTATTAATTTTAACAGCTACTTTTCTAAGGTTTAAGACAATAATAGTAACAGCTAATAAATATTACTATAGGCTGAAAATACAGTAAAACTACAATTAATTCGAAAAAAAGCCTATTGGAAAATTGGGATTCTTCTTCATTAGCGTTGTAACTGACCTCTGTTATATGTCCACCTTATAGTCCAGCTCAAAATGACTTGGGCAATGAAACTACCACGCTTCATTTAGAAAATTGTAGAATACTGCTGAAAAAACTATCCCTCACTTTGTACAAGGCCGAACATATCCAAATCAAAACAAAGAGATACAATTTCACACTGATCAAATTAGCAATAATATAAATGTTTTAAAATAACATAAGCACACACACAGATTGTTAATGACAGTATAAATTTATATAATCCTTTTAGAAAGTAATTTGGAAATTACCAGAAATCTGGAAATTTCCTAATAAAAATAATAGCTACAATTGATATGTGTTTCAGATTATCGCTTTTTATCTTTGCAACTTCATAGAGAGCTATTACTATACCCATTCTACAGATTAGTAAATTAAAGTTCTGAGAAAATAAGTTACTTGCCCAATAATAGCCAATACGTGATGAAGTTAGGTTTGAACCCAGAACCTCTCATTTTAAAGCCAACCTATTTGCAATTACACTATACTGTCTCTCCTAAGGAAGTCAAAAAAGAAAAGAAAAAAAATAAAGTTACATTCATGAAGATAGGCATTATATATTTTTTTTAAATACTGGAAAATTCAAAATAGGAAGGTTAAGTAAATGATGAGACATCCATTGCATAAACAATTATAAAATTACTATAATAGTAAACTATAGAAAAATGTTTACAGAAAAAATCAGTAAAAAATGTGTCTGCAATAAGACATCTGCAAAAATGTACATTCATATAGCAAGATTGGGAAGACAGCTGGAAAAAAACAGAAACTATTGCCATTGTGAAGAATTTCACTACTGGTACTTTTTCTTTTTTGTTTATCAGTTTTTTCAGTCAATCAAGATTACTCTAAGCAACCTTACAAATCTATTATGCTAGTTCATCCCAATCAAATAATTCCCAAAACTTTACTACAATTTCTTTATATCAGATTTATTCAAAATAATTACGTGTTTTTATCAGTGTTTCAGAAGCTTCTAGGACAAGACCCGTATCTTAACATCAACAATTTTTGCAATTATGATGTACAGTGTACTTGTGAAATCCCTTAATTTAGATCATACATAACTAAAATTAGCTAATTCTTTTTACTTTCATAACTTTGCAATCACTCCTCAACTCCAGTGTCCACCCAGGAATCATTAGCCTAAAAGTTGTAGGTGTTTTACAGATTAGTTTCCCAAGAGCATGTCTCTAAGTGAATAATTATAAAGTAACTAAAATATCTTAACTGTAAGGAATATTCATAGCCTAAATACTTTTGAAAATTACTAATTATGTCAAGTCTCTTTGAAGTAAATGAACTTTATTTCCACTTTACCAAAGAAAAGTAAGGATTTGGTAAGAGTAATTTCCCTAAAAATGCCAGTGTGAGTGTGAAGAGAATTCACTCTTTAGCCACACAAGGCGACGCGAAGGGGCCCGTTCAGCCTAGGGTTTGGCTTCTCTCAGCAACATAAACAGCATTTTATGGGAAAGTTAAAGTAGCTGTTCTCCAATGATATCAAACTCATAAGAGCAGGAATGTAGTTTAAACATCTCTAAACTCCTCTTTATGAATCTGCCTTTCGGGAATCTTTTTTTGTCACCCCACTGTCTAATATCTAACTGGGTTATTCTTAGCCAGTCTTGGGACACCTACAAAACTACTATTTTAATCATAGAATTTTGGAGTTAGAAGGATCCTTAAGAACCATTCGACTTCTTTATTTAACTGAGGGGGAAATAAAAACTTTTCCAAGAAAGTTACTTTGTATGGCTACTTTACAGCAAATCTAGGCCTGAAGCGAAGAGATGCAACCAAATGTCTTAAACTTGGCCTCCATATTTCTCCCTTACTGCTAACATTTTTATATTATGTCACGTCAATGGGAGCGTACATATGTCCTTTCAGTGTTTTCAGACACACACTGCAGTAGACAAAGTAAACCATAGTACTCATTCTGTTCTTCATAAAGAGTTCCAAAAGGGAGAAAAAAAATCAACACATGTTATAAAAAAAAAAAAAAAACCGGTGTGGAGAAACTGGTATGTGTGTGGGAGGGGATAATAGTTTAATAGTTCTGCTTTCCACTGAATGCTTAAGATTTTTAGCACTCTAACCGATCTTCAAGGTAATAATTGTCCACCTTAGGCCAAATAAAAGATTCCAATGTCATCATGAGCGGATATCAAATTACTGTCATCACCACTAATACATGGTTCTGTCTTATATTCAATTCATTTCATCCTTTATTTCTATGGTGTAATTTCATTTTAATAGGAGATTTATGGTAAGATATACAGGAAATTCACAACAGTGGTTGCCTCTGGGAAGGAGCACAGGGCATGGGGGTATGGAATTGGGGAGAGGGGACTTAACACTGTATACTCCTCACTGTTATCTGAAATTTTTACCCTATCGTATCACTTTTCAATATTCATTAATTAAAATTTTCCTTTTAAATACATATCTATATGCATGTAATTTGATTACTAAATATTTTCAATGAAACAATTACCTTAATTTCTTTCTCTTTTAAACAAGTTTTCAGTATTTGCAATTTGTAAAATCTCATAGAACTTTTCGGAAAGAAAAAGAACCAACCCAGTCACAAATCTCAAAGCAGAATTCCAGGATTTAAAGTTTAAGAACGTGCACAGAGGAACGAGAGGTTCTTAAGGGAGCGCTAAGTTCAAAAACCTTTTGAGGAAAAGCTCTTCCCCATCTTTAAACGGCTAGGTTTAGAAATGGGATTTAAACCGAGCTTCTGTCTCGGGGGGACCTTACGGTGTGAAAAGTAGAAATTAAAACTCGGTTTCTGTCCTCTCAGCGGGCGACAGAGGGTCAGAGTGGGCTGGGTAAGGACCCCGGCGGAGTCACGGCCACAGCAAGAAGGACGTGGCGAGCCTGGGAGCTTCTGGATCCGTCTGCCCCGGAGGCAGCGGATGGATCGTGTTCGGGGACGTTCCCCGGGCTCGGTTCAGCCGAGAAACCCACGCGCTGAGTCTCTACAGTTTCCTCTTAATGGAGCTCGGGAGAGGGGCCGCGGGAATCGACTCGCTTTAGCGAACCGCGTCCTCACCGCCGTCCCCTCCGTCTGCTGTGTCAGGGTCAGCTGTCAGCACAGCCCCTCGTGCCTCATCACGAATAAAAATGGTCCTCGGCCACTCACGGAAGATGGAAATCGTGGCCGAGGACACGCGCGCCCGCTCGCGACCAAGTGACACTGGGCGTGGAGGAAAGAAACGCACGGACGCCGAGCCAGCGGCCAGCCACGTCCGAACGCTCCCGACCTCGCCGCGCCGAGCTCGTGCACCCTGCCCCGCCACCTCCGCGTCCCCGAACCCGCCGTCCGCGGCCCCAGCGACCCGGTCCGGGCGCGCCCCTCTTCGCTCCCGCCACAAAGGCGGCGAGCGGAGCCCGGTGACAGGCCTTTGGCCTCCGGGCGTGGAGAGCACGGGCTGCGTCCCTTCGCTGGGGACGCCAGGCGGCGGGAAGACAGCGGCTTCGGACCCCGGGCTGGCACCGGCGCCGGCCCCGCCGCGCAGACGCGCTCGCGCTCCCGTCCCCGCTCCGCCTTGCTGCTCCTCCCGAAAGTCCGCCGCTGCGCGTCCCGGCGCGGGCAGGGTGTCCGGCCCGCCACAGGGCAGCGCCACCGGGCTGGCGACTCTCGCCTCCCCACGCCCGCGCCCCGGAGTCCCCGCAGCCGCTCACCTGGCCCTGGCGGGGCGCGCGGGCGGAGGACCAGGCGGCGGCCCTCGCCTCGGCCGGGCGCGTCTCCCAGCGCGGCGCTGCGCTCGCTCCGGCCGCCGTCTCTGCGGACGCTCGCGGGCCGCGCGCTCAGCTCCCCGGGGCGGGGCGAGGCCGGAGGCGGATTCCTCAGGTGCTGCCCCTCCCGCCCGCCCAGAGGCTCCGCGGCGGCGACTCCCGCGCCCCCTCCCCCTGCCCCGCCCCTCGGCATCCTGCTGGCTCCCCGGCCCTCCGAGAGCGCGGTGGGCGCACGCTTCCCTGCGCGCCCCTTCCAGAGACGCCTCCACACGGCGGGGCCCTCAGTGCGTTGTCCTCACGCCTCCATTTCCGAACTCCACCAAACATGCATGCGGTCCCCGTGGGGTGCGGGGGCCCGGGGGTGCAGGGTGGTCTTCCGGGGAGGATTGCACCCTAGGGCCGCTGACGCGGGCAACCAAGAAGGAAAATCGTTTTCCCGCCGAGCCCGCGTGCACTCACAGGGTGCTCTCGCCTCATTGCGCGATTGCTCTCTCTGCTCGCTGGACGGCGGCTAAAGAGCCCTAAGCACGGACTCTGCCTGGGCAATGGTGGGTCAAGAACCCTTGGCCTTTTGCATGGAGCGGGTAGGGCAGGAGCAGGCGCAGGGCGCGGACAAAACCAAACAAGCCCCAGAGCCCCGGCCCAGAGCAGACTTTTGCGCCTCCCAGATGAGCGGGGGCCCCGGCTCCGGGCTCGGGCGAGCGGCTCGTCGGGAGCCTCCCGGGATCGCAGGGGGAGCGCCGCCCCGGGGGCAGCCACGTCCAGCCCGCCCTGAGCCTTGACGGGTGCTGCGGCCGGATAGGGACAGATTTAGCTCCACTTTTCACAGCTGGCGGCTGTAGTTATTAAAAGTGTAGCTCCTCCATTTCTTTAAGCTGTAAATTGTTGCCACAGATACGCAACTACACCTTCTGGAAAGAGGAGCTCCACGCTGGGTGTGGTGGAAGAGTCTAGGTAGAGGAAAGGTGATCTGCTTTTAGTGCCTTTGGGGGCAATGTGGCCCCAGAGAGCTCGGCATCTCCGTGGGAGTGGGGGAGGCTAGCGGCGCCCAGTCCCGGGTGGATTGGTCTCATTGTCAAGTGTTACTGTATAATTGCAAATTGTAGTTTAAAGACAGTGTCAGTTAAATTGGATCTCAGATGCTAAGTCAGTACTTTTGTTTGTTTCTCCTGCTCTCTTCTTTTTTTGGAACCGAAATACATTTTTCTTTCTTTTCTCTTCTGGTCGATGCAGAGGGAATTAACTGGAAATCTGGAATCACCAGAAAATAACTCAAGGCATAGTTCAGTTGTGACTAGCAAAAGTGAATGCTTCATTCACTGTCTTCTCTCCCTCCTCCACTGGGAAGACCTACTCAGCTGGCATTTTTATGTTTTTTAAATCATGTTTTGCTCCTGGCGGGATAAAGGAGCTGAAATGTTTTGTTGTTGTTGTTGTTTTACAATTAAATTCCCATTTTGGGGCCTTTAAAAACACATAGAAACATTTTTAAGTGGCCCAAAGGTGGAAAACATTACTTTCTCAATCACTGCCGTACTCCCACAGTTCTGGGTCATGCACACAACATGGGCTTAGTAAATAAAATAAGCATTTTAAAAAAAATAACTACAACATAGAAAGGTGCAGATGATTAGCAGTGTAGCAAAAAGGAATCAATGTCACTCAGCAAACTCATCATGAGAACTGGCCACATATGTGGAAAAGACACTACGTACTTTAGAAACCTGAGATTTCAGGTGCATGTAAACTAAGCTCTTAAGAAGTTAAAGCAGGTGAGAATCTTTTGAAAAACCCAATTCTTTGTGAGGTCTGTGGAGTTGGCAGGTTGGGGAGAGACAGGAGGAACACCTTCCATTTTAAAGATAAGGAAACTGCTAACACTGAGCAGCCTTAAAGTAAAATCACAGTGCAGCTTTCTCTCAGTTTAGTTCAAGGACCATTTGTTGAGTGCCAAGCACACTAGACTCTAGAGATGTGAAGGCAAACATGGCACAGTCACTCAAGAACCTTAGCGTAATATTACAGGACTGTGGCATTCATTCTTCATCCATTCAATAAACATTAAGCACCCACTGTGAATCAGATAGTTCACCAGTGGTATTGGTGATTCATCAGTAAACAAGGCAAGTCCCTAACAAAGTTAAAAGAGTAATCTATCCACATTCTGGTAGGTTGAAATAGTTCAATGTCACCTTTATCAGATAACATACTCTCTTGTCCTGAAGTTGTGTATCCCTCGTCAGACTTCTGCAATTATAAAAGATGATAGAGTTAAAAGTGAACACTCTGAAGGTAGATCCCGTCGTTTTGAACCTTGGCTCTAAGACTTAACCTATTATGTAAACTTGACCAAGCTACTTGACTCCACCATAATAGTATCTACTTCATGGAGTGGGTACGTGGATTGTGAGGATGCATTAGTGCCTGGAACACTATCAAACGTTAACTGCTATTACTGTCTGTGAATCCATCCACTCAGCCCCATAGCAATGATCCCAAATGCTTCTGCATAGATATGCTGCATTAAAACCCCAAGTGCAGTGAAAAATGTGAGACTCACAGCAGAGCCCATTTAAATGACAGAATCCTTCTGAATGTTTATTGTGATGCTTTATTGTTATCCTTTGCTTTAGCAATGGGGAAATTTCTGTGATTGCATCCTGGTTGTGCTCTCATGAACACCGTTTTGCCCTTGGCTCCACACTGTGGCATGAGCAACAAAGGCAAAACTAGATAAATTGAATCATAAAATTAAAAACTTTTGTACATCAAAGGAGGTGTCAAGAAAGTGAAAAAACTAGGCTGGGCATGGTGGCTCACGCCTGTAATCCTAGCACTCTGGGAGGCCTAGGCAGGTGGATTGCTCAAGGTCAGGAGTTCAAGACCAGCCTGAGCAAGAGCGAGACCCCGTCTCTACTAAAAAATACAAAGAAATGATCTGGACAACTAAAAAAATATACATAGAAAAAATTAGCCGGGCATGGTGGCGCATGCCTGTAGTCCCAGGTACTCGGGAGGCTGAGGCAGAAGGATCGCTTGAGCCCAGGAGTTTTGAGGTTGCTGTGAGCTAGGCTGACACCACGGCACTCACTCTAGCCTGGGCAACGGAGTGAGACTCTGTCTCAAAAAAAAAAAAAAAATCCACAATGAAATACCACTTCACACCCATTACAATGGTTATTATCAAAACACAAAACAAACAAACAAAAGGGTTCTGGAGATAAGCGTTGGAGCCCTTATCAAACTGTACTTGAAACTTGCCTCAGAACTATCTCAGTTAAATGAGCCCAAATTCTACTTACTATTAAGCCTCTTTGTAATGTGTTTGATGTTACTTCTAATTAATTAAAAGACTCAATAAAGAGGAAGATAAAATATACAAAAAATACTAAAGAGCAAAAACCTACTAACAGCTAAATAATTATTGATAATGTTTTTATACAATCCAATGTAAATGTTAAGACAGGGTTCACATCATAGAAAAAGCAAAAATTAAAATATTAAAAATAATATTAAAATTCCAGTTTATTTCAGTAAATGTGGGAGGTATGGGCTCTTAGGGAGAGAATTTTAACTGTTAAAAGTCTCATCATGGGCCGGGCGTGGTGGCTCAGGCCTGTAATCCTAGCACTCTGAGAGGCTAAGGCAGGTGGATCGCTCAAGGTCAGGAGTTCGAGACCAGCCTGAGCAAGAGCGAGACCCCGTCTCTACCAAAAATAGAAAGAAATTAATTGGACAGCTAAAAATATATAGAAAAAATTAGCCGGGCATGGTGGCACATGCCTGTAGTCCCAGCTACTC
>CAUYSK010022755.1:0-32575 GCA_963575035.1 Avahi laniger
GGCATTTATTGCTATTAGTTTTCCTCTCAGGAATGCTTTTGCTGTGTCCCATAGGTTTTGATAGCTTGTTTCTCCATTATCATTTTGTTCGAAGAAGTTCTTGATTTCCCTCTGAATTTCCTCCTTGACCCAGGAGTTAGTCAACAATAGGTTGTTTAATTTCCATGACTTTGTGAGGTGGCGAGTGTTTCTGTTGTAATAGATCTCTAATTTTAAGCCCCTGTGGTCCGAGAAAGTACACGGTATAATTTCTATCTTTCTGATTTTGTTGAGGTCTGATTTGTGGCCTAGTATGTGGTCAATTTTGGAGAAAGTTCCATGGGCTGATGAGAAGAATGTGTATTAAGCTTTATTTGGGTGGAATATTCTGTAGAGATCTGTCAGACCCTTTTGTTCAAGAGTTCTGCTTAAGTCTATTATTTCTTTGCTTAATTTCTGTTTGGAAGATCTGTCCAGTTCATTCAGTGGTGTGTTGAAATCTCCTGTTATTATGGTGTTATTGTTTATCATGTTTAGATCAGACAAGGTTTGCTTTATGTAACTGGATGCTCATGTATGGGGTGCATAGATATTAAGGGTTTTAAACTCTTTTTGTTGGATCTTCCCTTTCATCAATATATAGTGGCCATCTTTGTCCTTTTTTACTTTTGCTATTTTAAAGCTTATGTTATCTGAAATTAGTATGGCTACCCCTGCTTTCTTTTGACTTCCATTCGCCTGGATGATAGTTTTCCATCCCTTGACCTTTAGTCTGAAGGCATCTTTGTGGATTAGATGTGTTTTCTGTAGACAACAGATACTAGGCTTGTGGATTTTTATCCACTTTGCCAGCCTGTATCTCTTCAGAGGACAGTTCAGGCCATTCACATTTATTCAGAGGATTGAGATTATGAATGAAAATCTACCACAGATATCTTTCCTAGATTTTAGATACAAAGCTCATGGAAGGCAGACCACCTTGTTGTAATAAAGTGATGAAAGAGAGACTTTTTGAGCATATCAACCTGCAAGAGATCTGTTAGATGTGGTGAATGTATTGGATGGGAAAAGGGGAGATGCACCAGGAAAGAGCCTCATTAACCCAGTGGTTAGGGACAAAGGTCTCAACGAATACTATGACCCCACTGGAAATAAAACAAAACAGCATGTATGTTTGAGGAGGGGTAAACATTGCACCAGATTAGTGGGAACGTGCTACCTTATTTGCTGTTATGATTATTGCAAAGTATGTGATAACTCAAAGTATGAGTGGTATGTTTCACCAACTCTCTTCGAAGTTGCACATCCCAATTTTTTCTTATGATTTTATTATAACAGAAGTCTTTCAATAATTAATGGAAATCTATTTTGAGGAAAAATTGGTAATGAGTATTCTTATAACACATACTGTAATACTAGAAAATTAGTCCCAAAGGAAAAAAAAATTCTTGTTCACATATTTTGAAATCAATCTCTAAAATCGTTAGGAGACTATAAAAGACAGGGTCTTCTCTTTTCAAGTGACTGTAAATTATGTATAAATTTCAGCTTTAGGACACATATTTTAGGAAACATATCTATTTATCCCCATATCCTTTCTACTCTCTGAGTAGAGAACCCTGCTGGTAAATTAACAATAGAATATTAGAGAAGGTTACAATAGTTTAAACATCAGTTTGTCTGAATTTAGCCAACTCTGTAATCTATTCTATGGATATATTAGATTTGTTTGCATTTTTAAAATCTCATTACAAGTTTTTGAAAACAGGAAATTGCTTCTACTATGAGAGATCAATGTGCTCTTGATTCAAGCATTTTCAACAATTGTTTATCTATGCTGGTGTGGTAATGGATATCAGGGGATATGAGAATGAGTTTGGGTTCTTTAACAGGCTTTGAAAAATGGAAAGTCACTCAGAAGAAAAACCACAATAATTATGAACTCTCAAACTTAATCATGTTCATTTTTTTAGATCATTCGATTGCCCAAAAAAGCAAAACCCTCAGATTGATACCCACTTTTGTTGTAAAATTGTATTTTTGAGGGGGAGGAGAAGGGAAGAAGTTTTGTAATACCAAGGTTAATAATTTGATTTAGAGAAAATTATATTATATTATATTCTGTAATTAGAAATGGAAAAAAAAATCTCATTGAGATTTGGCCCCAAACATAAGCCAAACCATTTCAAACTGGAAATAGTTCCAGAAATGTAAGCCTAGGATTTTTCATTTTATTTCATCTTGATCAGACACAGCATGAGATAAATTGGGTAAAATTTCACATCTCATTAAACAGAACCAGTTGGCCTATTCCAAGATAAATACCATGATGTGGCCAAGTTTGGTACAGATTGGTGTTTTCTGCCTAAATGAGTCAGAGTCACTTCTGTCCCCATCCAATTGCCTAGATAGCTATCCTAAATCCTTTACCCATTTCTTTGAAAACCTTCATCCATTTCCAGGATTCCATGCTAAGCCTTAAAGCTTTATGTCAAGCTGTCTGTTGAAATCTACCTAGAAGTTCCATAGACAGCTCAAAAATCATATATTTAAAATCTGACAAAGCATCTGTCTTCTAATAAGAATTCTTATGTGTTTTTTTTTTTTTTGCTTGATTTCCAGTACAACTTTTCATCAGGCTTAAATTTATTGAAACCCCTCTATAATTATTCATCTAAAAGTGATCCCCATATGAATCTTCTTCAGGACTCTTTCTCCAAGTTTGGACACACCCCTCTGCCCCATTCAGTCTTTCATTGACTTTCAGCAAAATTACATAACTTCTAAATGCTAATTGCTTCTCTTTGCCTTCTGCCAAAGTGGTCTTGACAAATCCATATATTATCCTGTCAGTCATTCACTCCACAAAGTCCTTCAGGATAAAATGTCAAGCCCTTCAAATGACTACCAGGCACTTCATGAACTGGTTCTCATTTTAAGCTGTCCAATCCTACCAGTTCCCTCTTTGTTCAGATCTATTTCTCATCTTGCAGAAAGGTTATTTTGTTTTTGTAATTACATTCTGGACACTTGAAGATACTTATCATTACTTCAATTTAACAAAACCTAAATTTTCTTAATTTTTCTTCTAACCCATAACATATATTAAAGCAACATTAAGAAAACAATAAAGTAATAAATTTGCATAAATATCTCCGATCTCATTATTCATAATCTCTTCTCACTCATATCTATGAACAAAGGTATTTTTTTAAAGATAGTTGTAGTTACAAAATGGGTAAAATTTTGTGATTTTATTCAGTAACATTTAAGGTACATATATTTTACTCCAAGATTTCCTTTCTATAGATAACATCTGTTGTATTCTTATTCATATATTGAAATACTCAATTCTTTTGTCTGTCATGTCCAAAGTAATGCCTTCCTTGCTTGGGAATTATTGTTGGAAATTTCAGTATACCTCTCTTGTTAATGGACAGAAAAATAGAATATCAGTAAGTACAGTTGACCCTTGGACAACATGAGTTTGAACTGCATGAGTCTATTTCTACACAGATGTTTTTCAATAAAAGTGACACCAAGTGTGCCTGCCTCTTTCCTGTCTCTTCTTCTACCTTCTCCACCTCTTCCCCCTCTGCCACATCTGAAACAGCAAGACTAACCCTCTTCTAATGATTCATTTCCAATTAATATATAGTAAATTTATTTTCTCTTTCTTATGATTTTCTTAACATTTTCTTTTCTCTAGCTTACTTTAAGAATGCAGTAAATAATACATATAGCATAATAAATATGTGTTAATCAGTTGTTTATTTTATCGGTAAGGCTTCTGGTCAACAGTAGGCTATTAGTAGTTAAGTTTTTGGGGAGTCAAAAGTTATACATGGATTTTTGAATATGTGTGGGGGGGTCAATGCTCCTAAACTCCATGTTGTTCAGGGCTCAACTGTATATGAAAGACCTAAACAACATTATCAACCATCTTGACCCAATTACTTGTCTACCAACAACAGCAGAATACACATCCTTTTCAAGTGTACACAGAATATTCACCAAAATAGACCACATTCTGAGCTATGAAACAAATCTAAATACATTTTTTAAAAATTTAAATCATAGAAAATATATTCTCTGGCCACAATGGAGTTAATTTAGAAGTCAATAGCAAAAAGGTATTTGGACAATCTCTGAAATATTTGCAAATTAAACAATATGCACTAAATAATTCATGAGTCAAAGAACAAATCAAAATTAAAATTAGAAAATATATATATATATATATTTTTTTGAGACAGAGTCTCACTCTGTTGCCCTGGCTAGAGTGAGTGCCATGGCGTCAGCCTAGCTCACAGCAACCTCAAACTCCTGGGCTCAAGTGATCCTACTGCCTCAGCCTCCTGAGTAGCTGGGACTACAGACATGCGCCACCATGCCTGGCTAATTTTTTCTATATATATATTTTTAGTTGTCCAGATAATTTCTTTCTATTTTTTTTTAGTAGAAACGGGAGTCTCACTCTTGCTCAGGCTGGTTTTGAACTCCTGAGCTCAAACAATCCGCCCACCTCGGCCTCCCAGAGTGCTAGGATTACAGGCGTGAGCCACCGTTTCCGGCCAAAATTAGAAAATATTTTGTAATAAACAAAAATGAAAGCATACCAGAATATTTAGAGTACAGTAAAGCAGTGTATAAAGAAAAATATATAGCATTAAAATACTTAGAAACAGATAAAAGGGCTCAATTAATAATTTAAGATTCCAACTTAAAAAGCTTAAGACAAAAGGAAAAATTAAATTCAGACAAAAGAACAAATTAAATCCCATAATAATAGGAAAAGTAGTATAAAATAAGAAGGAAATAACAGCAGAAATCAATAAAATAAAGGAAAATAAAGACAACAAAGAAAATCAGGGAAACCAAAAGCTAGTTCATTGAAAAGTCAACAAAATAGACAAACTACTAGCCTAACTAGTAAGTGGAAAAAGTGAGAAGGCACAAATTATCAATTTTAGGAATGAAAGAAGGACAGAGTGACAAATCTTATAAATATTAAAAAGATGATTAGGGAATACATGAACAACTTTATGTTAAAGATTTGACAAATTTGGATAAAATGGAAAAAATTTCTTTGTAAGCATTAACTACAAAAACTCACTCAAGAAATTGAATTTATATTTAAAAATCTTCTCACAAGACTGGTAATAACAACGATTTTTCATCAGTCCTCTTTTTTTCTATGCTACCTATGCACAAGATAGAAATAAAAATGGAACCTAGAACATTCTGAGAATAATTATTTTTTGCTCCAATTTAAAATCTGGAGGCCAGCATTACCATGATAACTTTTAGACCAGTATTATTTTGATAACAAAACCAAAGACATTATAAAAAAGGAAAATTACAAATAGATTTCATAGTCATAGATAAAAAAATCCTTAATAACATTTTAGCATATTGAATCCAGAAATATATAAAAAAGAATAAGAAATCCTAACCAAGTAGGATTTATTTCTGGAATGAATATAACTCATTATATGAAAATAAAAAAGAATAAAATTCAAATGATCATCTCAATAGATGCCAAAAAAATAATTAGTAAAATGTAATCCATTCATAAGAAAAACTCTTAGTGCACTAGAGATAGAAAGGTCGCTCGCTTCGGCACCACATATACTAAAATTAGAAATAGAAAGGAATTTCCTCAACCTAATAAAGAACATCTAAAAACTACAACTAGTATCATACTAAGATCATGAACAAAGCAAGAATGTCCACTATCACCATTTTTATTGAGCACTGAAATGAAAATATATCTTCAAATAGAGGAATAACATTCACAGGGGAAAAAGGAACAAACCACTGAAACATACAGCAACACAGATAAATATAAAAAACATTATGTTAATTAAAAGAAGCCAAGAACAAAAGACTACATAAGTATAATTTTATTTATATATGACATTTTAGGAAATGGAAAACTCTGAAACTATAGGGGCAGAAAGTAGGAAAGCAGTTTTGCCAGAGCGAGAGGATGAGAGGAGTGATTGACTATTAAACAAAAATCATGGCAGGCCATTGTTTCGGACTGAGCTCCTGCACTAGATCCCAAAGACCAGACCAAGCCAAAATGAAATTGCTCATGCTAAATGCCACATAATCAAACTGAAACTTTAAGGAAGCAGATATACCCCCAAACAGACAAATTTTTCTGAAAACAAATTCCAGGCTACCTGTGTCACCATAATGAAGTCCTCTCTGTTTTAACTCTTACCAAAAAAGGCAGGAGGATTGCTTGAGGCTAGGAATTCAAGACCAGCCTGGGCAACATAGCAAGACCTAGATTCTAAAAAAATTTTTAAAAGGTAACCTGACTTTAATTAATCAGTTTTTCCCATTATTCCTTTTCCTTGTCTCCACTTTGCAAAAACCACTGTTCTGCCATTGCCCAGCAAAAGCTCTGATTCTACCTTATAGAATGGAGACTACCCTGATTCATAAATTGCAAATAAAAGCCAATTAGGTCTATAAATAAATATGTAGTAATTTTTCCTTTGATATTATGAAAAAGCACAAGGAAACTTCTTGAGGCAATGAAAATATTCTGCATCATGATTTTGGTGGAAGTTATACCACTGCATTATACATTTGTTAACACACAGCAAATTGTACAATTAAAATTGGTGAATTTATAGTATGTAAAGTATACATAAAAAGTATTATTTCAAAGGTTAGAAATATTCTGAAGGAAATTAACTGGATTTATTTATAAAGGACCAATATGCTAAGAGTAATATTAAGATAGTATTGGGAGGGAAATGTTTAGTCATTGATTTTGCTTCATTCATTTTAGACAATTTGTGTCTAAACATATTTATATATAGGACATAGATGAAAAAAAGTGTGCTGGCCCTCTTATTAGTGAAAACATTTTTACTTTTAACATAAATATTTATTTAATGAAATTATTCATTAAAATGCTGCTATATTCCAACTTACCAAGCAGCCCAGCTAATAGAATTCCTAAACTGTTATATCATTCTATCTTCTATCATATGAAATTTAGCAACACAGATAAGGATATAAGTTATTTTCTCATATACAGTATATATGTAGTGCAGAGTGATAACTTCTGTAGGAGTCTATGTTTCACACTATTTCTGATTAGACACAGTGTATTCCCCAGATTGCGGTGAAGTATTTTATTAGTTGTTACAGCCAGTGCAATAGATCCTAACTTATCTTTCATCTGACCTTAAATATAAATGAAAAACAATAAATTTATTTCAAAGTTGCACTGAGAATAAGGAAGGCCAATTGAAATAGAAGCTTTAAGCCTCTTCCAATTTATATTCTGAACCAAGCTAAAGTAAAAATAAAAAAGAATTAAAATTACTCTTTCTGTTGTTAAATTACATTTAATATTGGGGGCTGTGATTTTTATTTATTTATATTTTTGTTTTTGAGGGGAAAAAAGAAAAAGAGCAGCATTCAGCATCACTAAAGGACCATCCATCATAATGGCCATTGATAAAGGGCATTATCAATGAATGCTTTAAAGTAGCAAACCATAAGCATATGGAAATACTATGTTAAAGGCATTAATTAGCAGTCCACACAAAGGTGAATCATTTTTTATTGAAGTTTTCAGATCTCTTTTATTATGGGGATAATATCGAAAACATAAGCCTCTAACTTTTGCAGATGTTCTTTTAGAATCACGAGATTAGAGTAAAACTGTAAATTCTTCAAATTACAAATGGGAAATAATCAAACTTGAAATAAGGCACGACTTTCAATGAAGGTCAAATCAATGATGGATACGTAGCTATAGAATTAACTAGAAGAGCAACACATTGTAAACAAGCCAAAGTCTCACCCCATGGGAGTTTGGAAAGATTGCTATGTAATGTACTGCCATGTCTGTTTTATAGGCAAGGCTCAGATAGGCAACGTTTCCTTGTTGCGTTTGCTCCCAGTGAAATTTGAATCCAAAAAATCCATGACACAAGTGTCCCATTTCATTACTGTGTATTGATTGTTCATGTGTATCCTTCTAAGAAAGCAAAGAAACATGGTTGTTACAAATCCTCCTATTTCACACCGATACTCTAGTTTAAAAAGTGGAGCAGTAAAACACAATTAAAATGACTATTAAAAATCATCCTGAATTTTAATTCCCATAACCAAGAAGGTAAACTTAAGGTATCCAAGCAAGAAAGAATTATTTTTCTGCCTGCCATCTCTTGTTCTTGCCTACCATCTTCTCTCTAAAACACACACAATCATTTGAATGGTGAATAGCAAGGGACCAAGTTGAGGGTAAATACATTTAGGGTTTATGTGAGGGTAATGTCATCTTGAAATGGGGGTCTACTTACCTACAGAAATGGAAAGTCCATAATGGTAGTAGTTACCAAGATTTCTAGACATTGCTATTTCCTTCCATTTCTTTTCCTTGTCTAATTAGTTTAGCCCCTTTCTCCCAAGGTAGCAGTGCATTATGCATTGACTCAATACCCTTTATTCTTTCCAACCTCCTTCTGGAGGGCCTTCATGCATGGCTGAAACCGAGAACCAAAACTACCTCTTCCAAACTTTCTTTCAGTTAGAATTCTAGGTGAGCTTTGGACTCTGCCAATAAAGTGTATTTGCGTCAGACGTGAATTTACAACTGAATTACTGGGGAAAGACGCAGTGGTTTTACTAGTACAGAGCCGGGCAGAGGTAGAGGGTTTAGCAATTAACAACTATCCTGGTGACTTCCAGTTCTGTTGACACTTCTCAATGAGGGTAGAGGTAGCAGTTCTCTCAGCAATGCAGTTCTGCAAAGAGCCCTTGGAAGTTGTTCCTGGAAATTCAGCCTACATTCTATTTTTTCAGCCTTCTCAATAATTCATAATTTATTACACATTTAATAAATGTAATGAATATCTTTCTGTTGAAACTAGACAAAATGGATTCTTTTCCAATATTGTCCTTTGGACAAAGCTGGTCTGTAATGAGGGAGAGGATCTGGGAGAACACTAATGGTATCTGGTTTCCTTCCTGTTCCAGGTGTACCTGGCACCAAGCCACATACTGGCATTTTCTCTTGGATCCATCGTTCAACTTTTTCCTGGACTGTACCAGCCAATAGATTCCACTTGCGACTTTTAAATTAGATTGTCCTGGGTTCCCATCATTTTGCCCACGAGAAGTGTACTAATGAAATACGTTCGCCAAGCCCATCTAACTCCCTGTCAGAAAGGGATGAATGGGGACCTTAACGCCTACTTTGCATGTTAAGTATATTTCATGACTAAAGGATACTGACTGAAGAGGTTTTTATTGTTGATGCCCCTATAAATACCTAAACCAAAATATTTCATTTGAGGTTTTTTTCTTAGTTTTATGTATGTATGTGTGTGTGTGTGTGTGTGTGTGTGTGTGTGTGTGTGTGAGATTGGTCTCAATAAACATTTTAAGTGAGAGGTGCTTTTAAACATTTTCAACTTCTGAAGAAAATCCCAATCATTCTATAAACTTTGATTCCACTTAGCCATACCCAAGAATAATCCTAATAATTACATTAATTATTCCATCAGTAAAAATGTCAACAATGAAGGATTAAATATATTTTACACAGACCAGCAAAGATTCCATTTCTTTGATGAAGAAAATTAACTACCAAAAACTGCTAACAGCTGTCAAACAGATCCACACAGAACTTTAATACCTTAGAGAAGCCTATTAAATATTTGAAGATAATTTAAATACCGATTTATCCACTAACCTTCTAAAAAATCCCTCCTCCCATTTCCTTGGGGAAGGTGCAAAAATTTCTCCAAGGGCAAGCACCTTGGAGGAAAGAAGGCACCTGTATAAGACATACAGAAACCAGCTAAAATCTTTACCTCATTTACATGAGCTTGGACTTGGCATGAGGCAACAAGCAGTTTGATAACAATAAAAAAACAATAAATAATGTACTGATGATCAAATGTCTTGACTCACAACCAAGCAATGAATCACTTGTATTGGAAGGATAAGGAGGAGATTTAGCAGCACCGCTTAAATCAAACTCCATTTTTTTGGCACTATTTTTCACTTTGGTCATAGGATTTAACCTTTAAATGCACATAAATGGAATGTATTTTTCCAGTTTAAATTTAGACATGGAAAATCAAATTGGATAAGGGATTATTTATCTTCTCCAGCATGTGATGGTAGCAGTTATAATTTCTATAACAATAGATATATCTCTTGGTTGGTGAATCTCTGCCTGGAATAAATCAGATTTGTCATGTCCATTTTGCATTTCGTTTGTCTTGTGCTGTTACTAATGTGCCAGGTTTAAAATCACAGTAACCCTGTATCTCAGCCATGAATTTCTGAGGAAGATAGAGATATTACTTATCTCTTCACATTCTATTTCCTCTCTTTATTTTCTTTCTCTTTTCTCCCCCTTATAGGGACATCATGACATGAATGACACCAGCAGAAAGGTTTGGTGGTTTGAATAAGGAGCTGTCTTACATTGGAACAGAGGGGAGGTTGTCGGTCTGGGGTAACTTGAAAAATGTTATAAAAGATTTCTTCCTTTCATAATATATCTCTCTCACTCAGGCCTCATAAATTTTTACCAATCATGATTTAATCCATGGTATTGTCTTTAAGTTTCCAGGAGTCCTCTTTCAAAAAACAAATACTCCCAAGAGACAATTAAAAAGAAAATGAGAAAACAAACAAAATTCTAAGCCATTAACACATTTATGTGAGCTAATTAATTAAAGATGCTATCACATATGTTTTTGTGCAAGGTTCTTAGAGAAGGAAACAAGTGAAGGTTTTAACAGGAAAAAAAGATGCTTAAGCCTGGAGTTCGAGGCACTGCTCTTTGGTACCTACTAAAGGTCAGGTTTAGCACAGGGCCCCTGGTGGATAGCAGGAAGAAAGATTAAAAGGAAAATAGAAAATAAAAGAAAGAGAGAGAGAAAGAGAGGTGTCCCATACAAACATTCTTCTGTCAGTCCTACATATTTATTCCACCTAAGAGCTTCTGGGAAAATTATTAGTATTAATTACTAATTTACTGACTCCTAGTCTAACCATCTTTAAAACTACTTTTATCTGAACGTGCTAATGTCCCAGGGTACATTTTAAATTCACAGTTGATTTTAAGTGAAAAGTATTTAATAGGCATAAAACTGGACAAAATTATCACTTGTTTAACTAAATTTAACGTATGCAATTATAAAATTGTTGATATAAATGAGATGAAAATTATTTATATATAGATTGATCTCTTACCTGAAACGCTTGGGACCAAAAATGTTTCAGACTTCAGACTTTCAGATTTTGGAATATTTGTGTTTATATAATGAAACACCTTGAGGATAGGACCCAAGTATAAACAAGTTCATTTACGTTTCATGTGTACCTTATATACATAGCTGAAGGTAATCTTATACAATATTTTTAATAATTTTGTACATGAAACAAAATTTTGATTGCATTTGCACCCTGATCTGTGTGTTAGTCCATTTTTTGTTGCTATAGAATATCTGAGGATGGATAATTTATAAAGAAAAGAAGTTTATTTGACTCAGCGTTCTGCAGACTATGCAAGGAACATCTTACCAGCATCTGCATTATGGTTAAGGACCTTGGGCTGCTTCTACTCATGGCAGAAGGCGAAGGGGAATTGGCTTCCTCAGAGATCACATGGCAAGGAGGAAACAAGAGAGAAAAAGGAGGAGATGCCAGCTCTTTTTAACAACTAGTTCTCCTGGGAACTAAGGTAGTAAGAACTCATTCACCCCCAGGGAAGGGCATTAATCTATTCGTAAGGGATCCCATGACCCAAATACCCTTCATTAGGCCTCACCTCCAACTCTGGAGATCAAATTTTAGCGCGAAGTTTGTAGAGAACAAATATCCAAAACGTAGCAACCCATCACATGGGGTAAAGTATGGAATTTCCCACTTGTGGCTTCACGCTGGTGCTCAAAAAGTTTCAGATTTTCAGATTAGGGATGCTGACCCTGTGGAATTAAACAGCTATTTTAAGGAAAGGCTGTTCATATAGAACCATTATCCTGATTCAAAAATTGTAAATTGAGCTTTGGCATCGCAGCATGAAAATGAGTATTGCTCAGATTTGCAACAGCCTCTCTGCTCTTTTTTGGAAGCAAACAAATGAAGATTGCATCATAGATTAAAAAGTATTCCAAATCTTTAAAATTTTTCCATTTAATAATGTAAAAAACATATTTAAAAATTCATTTTTACAAGACTATAAGTGAATATACATAGAAATATCATACATATGCTATGTCTCACGTTTTTTCATAATAACTTTAAAATAAGTATTTATAAATATTGTCAATGATTATTTGAAATCCATATAGATTTAGTAAAAACAAACAAAATAATTCTTGAGTTATATAATTCCAAAGAAGTATTAGTTAAAGCTCATTTATTTAGATATAAACGTACTGTCTCTTTTTCATAGGGATTGGATTTTTTTCTCAAAAAATATGAGAAACATAATACTCATAGTCAGTTGGACTTTTGCTCAAGAGTAGACGACAGTCTCCCCAGTTCTGCAGATGAATTGTCTACCTGTTATTTCTGGGGATGTGAAATCCACAAGCTGAACCAGGGTACCAGAAGGCAGAAAGGCAAGATTCTCAGCTTCAGGAACTTTGTGTCTATGCAGCCTGCCTCTTCCCTTCTTCCCACGTTCAGGAGACCCCTTTCTCACAACTGAATTGGGACTGGCTATATCAAGGAATTCTCAGCTTGGTTTTCAGTTCTGTGGCCTCCTGACAAGGAGGAGGAACAAGAGACCAGCAGTTGCTGTGTGAGAAACAGTAATATCACATATCTTCCACCTCACTTAATTTACAATTTTCTGGTTGAAAAGAATTATACTTTAAAATGATAATGGCACAAAAATATATAACAAAATATATCACATTGTTATATATTTCATTCCATTTTTATCAGTTTACTAAATGTTGATATGTGTTGCCTCATTTGAGTCTTAAAACATCCCTACACCGTATGCTATATCAGTTAAGAAGCTTTAGTTTGCAAGTTAATTCAACTCAAACTACTGTAAAAAAATAAATATATATATATATATATATATATATATACACATATATTTGTTCGTCTAACTGAAGAGCCCAATTTCTTTCAATCCAGAGATTCAGGTGATGCTCAATACTCACTTCTACTTTCCACTGGCTTCATTATCAGACTCATCCTGCTGTATTGAAATTCATTTTTTTGTTTGTAGAAACAGGCTCTCACTATGTTGCCCAGGCTGGTCTTAAATTCCTGGCTTCAAGGGATTCTCTTGTCTCAGCCTTCCAGAGTGTTGGAATTATAGATGTGAGCCACCATGCCTGTCCCCCAAATTCATTTAGATTGTGTCATTTTGCCCACCTTATTATTATAGTTTGGTGCTGGAGTCATGCATTGTGGCCAGGGGCATTTTGGTGCATTGATTGATTCATATTTGGTAGAATAGGAACCAACATACTCTACCCTGAAGTTTGTTTTGAACCCCAACTAAACCGTAGGGACTACACAGGAGAGTCATGGCACCTCAAATTCTAGATTCTGATTCCAAAGAAACAAGGAATGGTGGCCAAAATACTCTTTTCTGCAAAGGAGTATAGGCACTTATTGGTCATTGTTTGAAGACAAAGGTAAGGCCTCTCCGAAAACTTGAAAATAAGCTTGCTTTTTAATAATAAAAACTGATAACATTTATTAAATGTTTAATTGATAGCAGAAACTGATCTATGTGCTTTATTTGCAAAATTTCCTTCAATTTTTAATAATAACTAATATAAAACAGTCATTGCTACTATCACTGGTTAATGGCAAAAAAACCCTGAGACTTAGAATGTTGAGTAAATTGCCTAAGGCCGTACAGATAGGAGAGCCAAGTGCTAGGAAAGTGAAGCTAAGATTTGAATCCAAGCAGCCAAATAGAGGAACAGGTACTTCAACAACTCTATCAGCACAGAATCTTTCAGAGCCTAGATACCCAAAAGTTTCTGTAGTGAGGCAGCCTCTTCTTTCTGATTGAAGATTTGGTCACCAACCTAAAGAAAAAAGATATAACTCACAACAAGACTTGCAGAGCTGTGAAAATGTGGAGTAAGATGCCTGCAAAGCAAGGTTAAGGTTATAACTCCAATTTGTTGGCATTTCTGCTATATCATATCGCCTAAGATACATCTCTCCTTTTTTATATATTTTCAGTGCCAAAGAGTATAATTTTGAGAATTAAATGAAATATTATGTCCACTCAAATTCTTGATGCTTAGTCTAAATAATCTGAAGACATATTCTTTCTTATAAGATTGCCATGACTATTATTTTTAAAGTTAATAGATTTTATTTTTCAGAAAAGTTTTAAGTTTACAGAAATATTGAGTAGACAGTATAGACAGTTCACATAAACTCCTTTTCCCTCTCACCACCCTCCACTTTCCCCTGTTATTAACATCTTGTGCTAGTGTGGTACATTTGTTAACCATTGATGAACCAATAATGATACCTCACTGTACACTAAAGTCCATCTTTTGTATTAGGGTTAATTTTTGATGCTGTTCTTTCTATGTATTTTGCCAAATGCATAATGTCCTGTATCCACAATCACAGTGTTATACAAAATAGTTCATTGCCCTAAAAATCCCCTGGGCTCTACCCATTCATCCTTCCCCGCTTTCCCGCCTGAATCCTGATGATCACTGACCTTTTTGCCATCTTTATAGTTTTGCCTTTGTCAGAATGTCGTATAGTCTGAATCATACATTACGTAGCCCTCTGGGCTGGTTTTCTTTACTTAGCGATATGCATTTAAGGCTGTTTCAGGTCTTTTGCAATTTTATCAAGAAATGATGGCTCATTTCTTTTTTTCAAATTATTCATTATTTATTTAAATTGACAAATACCAATTCTATGTATTTATTGTGTACAATCTGATGCTTTGAAATATGTATATATTGTGGAATGACTAAGTTGAGCTCATTAACATATGCATTATCTCCATACTTATTTTTTTGTAGTGAAACACTTAAAAAATAACTACTTTCATTGTTGTTTTAGTGATTTGCAAGAATGCAATACATTTTTATTAACTATAGTTACTTCGGTGTACAATAGGTCTTTTGAACTTATCCCTCCAGTCTAGCTGAAGTTTTTCCTCCTTTTAGGAACACCTCCCCAACACCCCTCCTGCCTCTCCCCCAGCCTCTAGTAACTACCATTATACTCTCTGCTTTTATGAGTTTAACTATTCCACACATAAATGAGATCATGTGGCATTTGTGTGCCTATCACTGAGTCATGTTCCATCGTAGGGATATACCATGGTTTATCTATACACCTGTTGAAAAAAATCTTGGTTGCTCCCAATTTGGGGCAATTATGAATAAAAATGTTATAAGCATTTATGTACAAGTTTTCAACTCCTATGGGAACATGATTGTTGTCTTATATGGTAAGACTATGTTTAGCTTTGCAAGAAACTGCAAAGCTGTCTTCCAAAGTGGCTCTACCATTTTTCATTCCCCCCAGCAATGAATGAGAGCACTTGCCAGCATTTGTTATGGTCAGTGTTTTGGATTTTAACCATTCCAATAAGTGTGCGGTGGTGTCTCATTGTTGCTTTAATTTGCACTTCCCTAATAATGTCTGATGTTGATCATCGCTTCGTATGCTTGTTTGAATATTCATATAGCTTCTTGGGTAAGACCTCTCTTGAGATCTTTTGATCACTTTTTAATTGGGCTTTTCTTTTCTTACTGTTGAGTTTTAAGAATTTTTTGTATATTTTGAATGAAAGTTCTTTACCCAATATGTGTTTCGCAAATATTTTCTCCAGTCTGTGGCTTGTCTTTTCATTCTCTTAACAGTATCTTTCACAGAACAGAAGTTTTAAATTTTAATGAAATCCAACTCATTAATCTTTTCCTTTATTGATTGTGATTCTAGTGGTGTATTTTAAAACTTATTACCAATGTAAGGGCACCTCTATTTTCTCCTATGCTGTCTTCTAAAAGTTTTATACTTTTGTGTTTTACATTAATAAGGTTTATGATCTTATCTGAGTTAGTTTTTATGAAAGATGTAAGACTGCTGTCTAATTTTTTTTAAATGTGTGGATGTCCAGTTGTTCCAGCATCATTTGTTGAAGAAACTATCCCTTCTCCATAGAGTTCTCTTGCTTCTTTGTCAAAGATCGGTTGACTAGACATGACTGCTTTTTTGACAAGAAATGAGACAGGTTTTTCGTCATGCTACTGTGTGAATAATTATCTGTCTGAATGTACTGTGTACTGTGATACTAAGAATACTTATCTGAAGTTAATGCAAGCTACCTGAAATCATTTAAATTTTAAAATGAGCTACAAGTTAACAATGATTTTGACATAACCATAGTGGTCAATTCTTATTAAATTGAGCAATATCTGTCCTTGGCCACGTGAGGATAGCATGCCCTATCTGCTTACTGTAAGATACATAGTAATAGAATATATCTTGACCTTGGATATTATTCACATAATTCTGATTCTGACTATTCATAATCACTAATAAACAATTAGAGGACTCGTTGATAACATCAAAGGTATTGCCTTGGAGAATCACGATGTCACGTGACTGTCTGGGTAGAACATGATAGAAGAGCACTACAGCAAGCAATCAATACAGGTGACTATGACTTTGTTAGTGTTTCTTCTTCTCCCCTTTCCTTCTTGAGTTATTTGATTTCATTTGCATAACCGGCTCACAATGAAATAAACCTGAATTCTCAAGACATTAGCATTGCAGCATTGATCACGCTGTATAAATCAAAACCCACTAATTAAAATGCATACAGATAGATAGAAGTAGATGTTATAAATTACAGCTTCGAAAACTCAATAGTATTTTAGAACTAATGGGTTAGCAGCTGGAAAGACAGGTGACAGATGACAGTGATGAGATATGAGTTGCCCATGCTGCTAGCGTTCATGTCTAACACCCTTCCTTTCCCTTTAAAAAGCACTCTTGCTTCTCAATGCACCTTTTGTTCTAATAAAATTGAACTCACGGTCCCCTAATAATCCTTTGCTTGTATCATTTTCTTAACTTTCTTACAGCGATCCTTCCCACAATGATCTGGGCTCAAGTTTGGCCACATAATTTGCAGAGTCTAGTACAAAATGAAAATACAGGCCCCTTGTTCAAGTATCGTTAAGAACTTCAAGATGGCAATAACAGAGCATTAAACCAAGCATAGGGCCCTACTAAGTGTGGGACCCTGTGCAACTCCATGGTCCCTATCTGTCCTAAATAAAAGCTAGATTATATCATTCTTATCCCTTCTCACCCCAGTCAACATTAATAACTCGTTTCTTTGAAGCCTCATGGTATTTTATTACAGTATATTTCGTGTTTTCATAAATTCCTCAATCTCTATCTCCCCCTGCACTCCATAAAACACTACTTCACCCACAGCCGAAAGGAGTTTGTGATTTTTAAGTTAAAAAGTGTTTTCTTATAACCACTTACGAGGTCAGATTTTACCACCTGGTGATGATCATCGTACCATTATTACTCTATTTACAAAAAAGGACAACGTTTTAGTCAAGCAACAGGTCTGATTTTCAAAGCCCACATGTTTGACTTTTCACTGATAGTCATTTTAGAATGTGGAATCGTTTTAATTTTTTTTTCCCAGGGAGACTTATACGGGTTTTTCTCAGAAAGATGCTTACTTATACTCAAAATGAACTGTGCACAGATTTATGTTGTTTCCTGACACCCTTTTATTTGTAACATCATCATTTCCTCCTGTATCTACCTACCAATATCTCTTATTGACAATTCACCTTCAAATGGCATCACATTGCTATTATTAACACAATAATCTGGTTTATATCATTTTTATTTATAAAAAAAGGTCTTGAAAACACAAAACGAATAAATATAAAAGTGGCCACTTAAATAACTTACATATGTGTGGATGATCTACAAAGGAACATATAATTGCATACAAAATGACAATATTTATTCTTTCACTTATTCAACAAATATTTGTTGAGCACTCTCTGGTTGCAAGAGCACCTTGGAATCCAGCCACAAAGAAGATAAGCATGGTCCCTGCCCTCAGGGAGCTTATATTCCAGTGTAAGAGAAAGACATAGTGCTCTCCAAGAGAGAAGAGTAAATTCCGTAAGAGAGAATTCTGGGGGGAAAAGAGCAAATGAAAGGGGCACACCCTTGTCTGGGAGTCTAGAGAAAGCTTTGCTGTGCAAATAAATGTTAGAGAGCAAAGAGCCAGCTAGGAAAAAATGGCAGTGGAGAAAGACAGCTCTGAATTGAGACTGTGAAGTGAATTCCAGAAGTACAAAAGTTTCAATTTGTCATCAACTATCATACTCCTATCAGCATCACATACAACACAGGCACTCAGTAATGTGTTGACTGACCAGGAGGAACAGAAACAGCACGACCTATGATATGCTTCAAGTTCAGATACTTTTTAATCCTACAGTCATTGTAAGGGTTCTAACGTGAGCATCTGCGTAGTGACCGCAAGATATTATTAAAAGCTTTATATTTGTTTGTTTATCTGGTGATTTCCAGTGAGTCTCTGGATTTTGAAAGCCTGTCCTGTCCTTACAGAATCAGAAAAATAATTCAGCCTGAAGTGATCTCTTTCCTTTAATTTCCTCACAGAAATTATAGTGATTGTCTATACCATTTAGTTGCTAGTTAGTCATGTACTGTAATACTTTGTAAACTTTTCCCACTGAAGTCTTTAGGAGCTATTTAGAGACATTAGCCTTTAAACTTACACTTTTTAATATTTTTACCTACATAAGTTATAGTTTTCTTGACAAAGAGGGAATTATTTGTTATTTATGTTTGTACCTTTCTAAAATGTGTCTATATGGTGAATAGTAGACTTTAACTGAAGGAGAGAGAAAAATGAATATTATATTAAATTTTTCTATAAGGTATTTTGCATAAGATCAAGTGGGATTTATTACTGACATAAATGAGAATAGCTTCCTGTTGCATCCTTCTTTTGGCTAATATTTCTAAATTCAAGCAGTATCCAATTTGCTTTTGAGTTTTGGAAGGAAAAATTGGATTAGATCAGATTTTATCCCCCTCCCATCTACCAAAACTGTACTTTTCAAGGTCATGAAAAACCACCACATTTTAAAATAAAATGCTACATTATTGTTCTCGTCTTCCTTGACTTATTACCAGCCTTGGCACTTATTTCTCCTTGGCAGTTTCTTCACTTGCTTTCAGGACACCGGTCGCTCCTGGTTTCCCTCTATCTCATGGTGCTTTGCTGAAGTTTCCTTTTCTCTCTGACCTTTAATGTCAAAGGACTCAGGGCTTAATCCTTGGTTTCCTTGTCTTCTCTACCCACACTTGCTTTATGAGGTCATCAGTCTCATGGAATTCAGTCACATCTTGACCCCAGTGATCCACAGCCTTCTCTCCCATACCTAGACTCATGTCTCCCAATGCCTCGCTGTTTCTCCATTGGAATGTCTAATAGACAGGACTAACTCAACAATGTCCAAACTTGAAATTGGACAAGACTTTTTGACCTGATAACCTGAATGCTGCCCTAACCACACCCTTCCCTGTTCCACTTGAAGGCAGCTTCATCTTCCCAGTTGCTGAATGCAAAGACCTTGATTATACTTGATGTATCTATTTTTTCACACATCACATCCAATCTGTGAGGAAGCCCAGTTGGATCTAATTTGAAAATACATCCTGAAACCCAGTAAAAAAGGAAGCAAAAAGGACAGACGGCTCACAGAAGCAGAACAGCTAATAGCCCTTCAATGTATGAAAAGATGTTCAATTTCATTCATAATAAGATAAATGAAAATTAAAACTACACAAAGATAATATTTCTCATATATTATGTTGGCGCAAGTTCAAAATCTTGACAGCACAGTCTGTTGGCAAAGCTGTGGAACAACCAGCATGCTCACGTATTTGACATTGGGAGTGCAAAATGATGCAGCCTATGAGGGGGGAATTTTGCAATACTGAACAGGATTAAAGATATATTTCCTTTTTGGCCCAACAATTCTACTTCTAAGAATCTACTCTGAATATATCTATTACATATATGTAATATTAATATTTCAAGGTTAAAAGGTCATTCAGTTGCTATTTGTAACAATAAAAGATTAAAAACAAACCAAATAACCATCAGTAAGGATTGGTTGGATGAATTATGGTGCATCCACACAATGAAGTACTACTGTATAGTTGTAAAAAGAATTAGGAAGACATGCATGGATATTATCTTTGTGTATGTGTGTGGAGGGGGAGATTTAAATAAAATTAACAATTGCAAAACTGTGTCCATATTATGCATTTTTGCTTAAGAAAGAAAAATAAGATGTAAAAAGAAACACAGAATGGATAAGGCAAAATCTAATTTTTAAAAAATTGTTATCTATAGCAGGGCTGAGCAAAATATGTCCCATAGGCCAAATACAGTTAGCTGCATGTTTCTCTATATAGTATTATTGGAACACAGCCACGTATTTATTTATACATTGTCTATAGATGTTTTTCACTACAATAGCAGAGTTGTGTAGTTGCCATAGTGACTATATGGCCTATAAAGTATTTATTCACTTGCACTTGACAAATGTTGTCACCCCTGATCTATAGAGGTGGAATAGTAGAGGGTAAAGCAGATAGAGATGAGAACAAGACTTCTCTATGTATACTTACCAGTAACTTTCTTTATTTTATTTTTTTATGAGACAGAGTCTTGCTCTGTTGCCTGGGCTAGGGTGCTGTGGCATCAGCTTAGCTCACAGCAACGTCAAACTCCTGGGCTCAAGCGATCCTCCTGCCTCAGCCTCCCAAGTATCAGGTGTGCACCATCACACCTGGCTAATTTTTCTATTTTTTGTAGAGACGGGGTCTCATTCTTGCTCATGCTGGTCTGGAACTCCTGAGCTCAAGGGATTCTCCTGCCTCGGTCTCCCAGAGTGCTAGGATTACAGGCATGAGCACCGTGCCAGGCCACCAATAACATATCTGCTTTTGAACCATGACAGTGTTTTATTCATTGAAGAAAAAGAAAACCTTAAAATTGAAAACAAATGGAACCAAAATAACCTACCTGTATATTAAATAGTTAAAATAAACACATGGAATAAAGAAATGATTCAAGTACTCTCTGACAGTACATCATTGTAGCATCTCTATAGTTGGATAACCCAGTATTATATGCCCCCAATATGTTTCAATATCAAGTTTGTAGCGATGTCAATGAAGTCTCCTTGCTAATGATATTTAAATTGCCTTTAATCAAACCATTAGACCTAACTTCCAATTTATAGTAACTACTATAAAAGTTAAATAATATCACAATCAAAAATCAGGCAAGTCTATTGTAGATAACTTTCTATAAGACAAATGTTTTGAACTTTTAAAGGAAATACAATGTCAAATCAAATAAACAACTATTCTGTATTAAAACAGATTTAATGCTCAAATACAATGCATGAACCTGGATTAGATCCTGACTTGCAATCACAAACACATACACACACACAGACTTCATGTTGTCAAAAATAATATTTTTAGAGTAATTCATACGGTTTGAAAATGAACTTGATACTAAGTGAAAGCACAGAATTCTTACTTTTCCAATGCTGAAGTAAGGCAAAAGGAAGACATATGAGATATACCAGCAACTTTTAAAAATTTTTTTCTTATTATTTTTAAAAAAAATTTTTTGCTTCGATAGATTTAAGGATTACAAGTGATGTTTGTTACATGTGTATATTGCATAGTGGTGATGTCTGCAACTTTCAAATACTCCACAAAGATCAATATTTTTGCTAGAGCTAGCTAAATTGCTTGATCTAGGTTTTGGGAAATGAATGTTTATTATATTATTCTAACTTTTCTTTATACTCAAATTTTTCATAATAAAAAGTAGGAGAAAAGCAAAGGTTTTGTGTGTGCATGTGGGTGTGTGTGTGTGTATCTCCAGAATCACTATCATTCTCTTCACTGCCAGTGTGTTAAGTCCTGACCACCTGACAAACTGCACATTTCATGTTTATTTTTTATTGTCTGTCTCCCACTGTCAGAAAGCAAGCTCCAGGAGGGCAGACATTTTTTTTCTTTTGTTCATTGATGTAGCCCAATCATCTATAACTTTTATAACTGGTACATAATAGGCCTACCTCAAAAAATAAAAACATGCTGTTGAATAAATGAAAGAGAGCAGAGTAGGTGTGTGAGTGTTATCCCATGCCCTTTGTTCAGGTTTTCTGACATTTTTTTTTTTTTTTTGCTAGCTTATATGAGATTTTGGCTTTTCCATAATGACTGATATGTCAGTGTTAGTAAAAGATATTTTCCTTCAGAAGGCAGGTGAAGGCTAAGTCATTGCAAAGTAGTATTTAAATCTACCATGCTTCTAATTATGATAAAAACACTAAAAAAGCCTCTATTTCATTAAAAAGACATCTGTTTTAAAATAACAGAAACTGATTTTATGAGAACTCTTGAGTGGCTTTGTACTGAATGATTTTCTCATTTTCAAACATCAGGAACAAGCTTTGTCAATTTTCTGTTTAACTAAGTTTCTTGAAGAACATTAGTCAACTTTTTATATACTCTGAATAACAGTCAAAATATTGCAAATACAAAATTGATCAATACAATGCACAATAATGACAAAGTGACATTATCAGCCACAACAGTTTGCAAGACTACATTAGGGTTAAGAGTATGTCATTTTTTAACAGATGAAAAAGTATGAAGTATGAAAAAGTTATGAACAATGAGAGAATGCTCAAATAAAAAAAAAAGGTAGCTATATTCTTCTAGAAAAATTTATATCCAAATTGTGTTTTTGGAATCCAGAAAGATGCATGTCAATGATATTTCCTTTAAGCAACCTGGAATGTAGATTTCACAATTCAAAATCCCAGTAGACAGGAATTTCATGACTTATAAAAGACACAATTAGAGTTACTTGATGTCTATTCCCTAAACAATGTCAGGGAAGAGGATTATGGACATTTAAGCCAAATTGTGAATGTTATAGAAGGATAGAAGTGATAGATAATATGAGCTGACTAAAGAACCGAAAATATGGAGGTAATATGTGCTACTTGATTGAAATCTCATGAAAACAGAAAGATCGGCCGTGAACCTTCGAGAAAGCAGTCAGATAACTGAAGTTTGATTTTTAAAGTAAAAAAGAGAGAAACCTATTAAATTAGCATAAAACAAACATGGTATCTAAAATAAATGAACTGAAGAATGGGAAGAAAATTCTACTTTTGAGTTAATGAATATAAGAAGAGTTACTTGAATTGATTGGGAAGGAAGAGAAAGACAACATGAAAAGGTAAAGAATATTAACTATATTATTTCTCATAAATATAATTCATAGAGGGAACCTTCTTCAGGTGCTGATTTCAGCTTTAGAAGCCGATCAGATCTGAATCTTATAATATGCTGTTTCTAAGGTTGTAAAGGATAAGTTTGACTCATAATATATCTAAGTCTGTGTGCACAGGAATTGTTTTAATTGATTTCTTAAAAAACTAAATAGAATGCATTTAATTTCATTCAACAAAGCACAGAAACTAAGAATTTGAGCTCTGGAATATAATTATTTATTATCAAATCTTAGCTTATAAGCCATCGTCTTGGACAATGTATTTAATTTCTCTACGTTAAATTATCTCACAAGTAAAATAAGGATAAGGATTGCACCAATTTGATTATTCATGGCACACATGATGTGCATAATGCTAAGAAATTTTGGAAAAGATACATGAAGAAATGTACTCTCTTGCACATTCTGTTTTGTCAATATTAGATCTAAGTTTATTTAGTTCTTTCATTTTATAATGAAGGTATGGCACAGAAAGATAAGCATTATTATTATTTTTTTAATAATGGTGAGTCTATTTCTTCTACTCCTAGCCCAGGGCTTTGCCTCCACATAAAAGTGACCAATTTTGTTGTTGTTGTTGTTAAGAAAAGTTAAAATTTCATATCTAAGTATATGTGATAATTCCCAGTTTCATTACTTCATTGCATTTCATGTACCCCTGTGATGGTGAAGATGTAGGCATGATGAGGAAATTATTTAAATTATATAGTTTAAATTGATTTCAGAGTTAATATTTAAAAATTGAAGACAGATATAAGCGTATTTTAATTGACTGTTTTAAAAATTTTAATTGTTTTAAGTTAACACTTAAATATAAGGCAATTTGATGTGAGAGTAATTATACTTAGAAAATTCAGATTTAATATTTAGAACAGGCTCATAATAAAAAATTTTTTCTAGATCTTTTTATTAGTTTGCTAGAGCTGCCATTAAAAAAACAAACAACACAAAAAAATAGACTTTGTGGCCAACTTCAGTAATTAATTTTAATTTCCTCACAGTTCTGGAGGTTAGAAGTCTAAGATCAAGGTGTCTGCAGGGTTGATCTCCTCTGAGGCCTCTCTCCTCGGTTTGCAGACAGCCGCCCTCTGGCTGCCTCTCCACATGCTCATCTCTCTGTGTGTCCAAATTTCTTTTTCTTATAAGAATGCTAGTCAATTGCAGTAGGGCTCACTATAACAGCCTCATTGTAACTTAATTACCTCTTTACAGGCCCTATCTCCAAATACAGTCACATTACAAGATACAGGGGTGAGGGTTTCAACATATGAATTCTAGAGGGACACAATTCAGCCCATAACAGTCTTCTTTAAAATTATTTTAAGTCATAACGTGTCACCTATCTTCATAATTTACTGTAATGTAAAACTGGCAATTTGCTCTCTGCACCCCTTTACTGTTCCTGCCCTTCAAGAAATATGACTTCGCTTAGAGAAATGAACTGGTAAAATCTATTCTATCCGAGTACTTTAAATAACCCAGAAAGAATCTCTGGAACAAGCTCATGAATCATGTTCTCAACTTTACCTATGTCAAAATCCTTTTTTTGACCCTTTTCTTCCTGAAAATGGTTAATGATCCATGTACTATCTGACAATTCAGAATTTCTTCACCTTCTAGACCACATTTGTGCCTGCATTTCAGGGATGCAACATTTTAATACTACTATGGAAACTGGATAAATTGTCATACTATTAAAAAGTAAGAGCAGGAAAGATGTCAGAACCATTGCAAGACTGCATGTAATTTAGTCTGAGTTTCAGTTTTGCTTGTTCTAATGATCTTACCTCTTCTACTTTTCAAACATATCTCTTTTACAAACCTATTTTTTCTCACACTATGTTTTTTTTATTATCTCCCTATTTTATTTCTAGATAATGGTTGAGAATACAGTGAGTGAGAAGAGGGAGGGAACATTTAGCTGCAATGCTTCTTTTCTGTGGCTCTCCTAATATTTTCCTTCATTTCCTGTCTTTACTGGTGAAATTAACTTCTATCTTTAAAACATAATGTTTTCTTGATAAATGCCCTGTCTATAAGAGATGAAAAAAACCCAGTACACATTTTTTTTAAAAAGCTAAAAGTCTGTTGAGAATTTAATTATATTTGATTCTATGTAAGTGCAGCAGGAGCTCAGAGAAGCAAGAAACTAAAAAGCAAATCACGGAAGGTTCTTTGGTCAGGGTGGGAGTTGGGGAAATTTTTGAAGGACAAGTATGACTTGGATAGGTAGGAGTCTGATGAATGGGCTCTCTGAGGACTTTGTCACAACCTAAGTAGAAGCTTTGGGCTAAGGATTAAGGTTACATAGGACATGTCGAATATTGTTTGGACTAACTATGCTTGTTGATTGCTTTTTTTGTATTTCGTGGGGTATTGGCACGTTCATATAACATTGACAAAAAATTTTGAAAGTATAAATGTCTACCTTCTTTTCATCTTCCTGTAGCAGATTCTGTTGTTTTTTTGTTTTTTTTTTTTTTTTTTTTACTACACCACTGAGGGCTTTTATTAGGCCCGTGGAATTAGCGTAATGGGTAGAACAGCAGAGTGGAAGAAACCAAGTGACAGAGCACAATTAAAACCCAAGCTGTGGGATCTTAACTACTCCTTAAGAAGTCACAACCACGCCGGGCTTCAGTGTCCTCATTCATAACATGGAGACAATGGCAGTTATGTCTTTCACAGGCTATTGTGTGGCATTGTTGGAAGAATTAAATAATATGGTGCATAGTAAGTGGAAGATAATGCTAGTGTTTATCACTATAGTTAATTCCGCTATTCCTGGCACCACTGTTTCAGAAAGGACAGCATCACAGGAAATGGGAAGTGAGAGGGTGCTATAACTGTTGTAAGCGTTGTGGTTGTAAACAGGGCTGGGAGCACACAGTTAAAATGGCAGCTCTGCTTCCTAACTGTGTGATTGTGGGCCAGAGTGCCTATCTGCATATCAACATAGCCACGGACTACATTTTCAATAAACATTGAATAAAATAACACAAATTTTAGAGTTAAATGGGATCATCAAGATCATTTATTGCAATCCTCCCTCTCACATAGTAATACTTTCTATGTTATCCCTGAGAAATTGTCATGTAGCATTTTCTGGAACCCTCCAAACCTCTGTGTCCTTCTATTTCAAATAGGGATGCCTACCTTATCAGGTTAAAGTATGAATAAAAGAGAGTTTGCATGTAAGTGTTTAGTAGGATGCCTGGCATAAGGTCAGCTCTTGATATGCAATTACTGTTGTTCCTATTCTGTTTACTAAACAAGAAGCATGTTTTTTTAATTTTTTTTTCCTTCTGAAAAGATAATTTATTCTTCCGGGAATAAAATGTGTTATATTAATTTTTCTTAGTAAGATTCTTATTTTTGAGAAGGAAATATAAATTACTTTCAAGAAATGACGCTAGTTTCTCTGAGCGATAGGCTAATTAGGCTTCATGGGAGTGCATCGCTGAAACTATAAACATATGCTAGGATGTGTATGATGTCCCCTTTGCAATCCCAAATGATTCTTCCATAGCTCAAGTCCCTTGCTCTAGGCTTTGGTTGTCTAAGTGACTGGTAGGAAGCATGTGACTTCCCTATAGACTTCCCATTAGGTGACTTCCCATTAGCTCATCCTCCAATGGCAAAAAAAAGCAGTAAACAAATATGGAGGTTACAAGAGCTTGTTATGTCATTACTATCAGCAATTTTCTCTGTAGCCTCATGTCTTGCCCAGACTATGTGCCATGATTCAGTATTTGAACATATAATGAATCATAGAATATTTTAAAGTAAATGTATTTTTTAATCCCCTAGAGGAGAGTTTCTCAACCTCTTCTTCATCATTGCCCCACTAAGGAGCTTTTGCAGACATTTTTATAGTCACTACCTTCCCCTATGAAATATAGTTTTAACCTCACAGATACGCCATACATCTATTTATGTGCTGTATGTAGTATACTCAGGCTTTGTGCATAAAAAGAGCAAGAAAGAATAAGACTTCCCACCACCACCACCGCCAACAAGAATCAAGTTTTGACCTTTGGGGGAGATATTGCCCATGCTGAGTATACATTTCTAGAGATTTCATAAATAATTATTATTGGTTACCTTAAAAAAAAAAAGCAGAAGACTGATTCCCTTCATAATATCTACTTCGGCTAGATTTCCACTTAGGTAGCAAATTTATGAGAATAATCTTGAAGAAAACTCTACACTAAGCTATTTTAAAAATCAGAAAGTAAATAGTCAAAAATCTTTTTCATAGTTTAGGGTAACTGAGCAGCATGGTAGCAAAAATAATGACTGCTCAAAACTGATTAATTTTTTTCATTAACTAATCATTTTTATGGGATATTCCATTTTACAATTAATGTTAAATATTAATATCATACAGTAATACATGTTTTAAAAAAGAACATTATAAATAAAGCTAAAATCTTCTTTGACTATAACTATCTATTAATAATTTGATTCCCTTATGCCCTTCAAGAAAGATACTATTTTTGTATTTCTATACCTTTTTATCTTAACATTTTATATAAATACACATACACATTGTATATTCATGTTCATACATGTGGAGCATGTTTATTCTTTTTAACTACTGATTTTTAATTTGTGGTGGGAACTACCAAAATTTTATTTAGTTTTTTTCTCCTATTCACAGACATTCCAGTTAAGATCTTCAGTTTTATCACAGTCCAGCAGAATCTCAAAGCCTAATCTAGTAATTCACTTACATATATATCAGAATAATTTTAGAGTTTCAATAAAGGGGAGAGATCATGCGAACCACTTCTGTAATAATTCTGTATGGTTTTTGGAAAGTAGTCTTCATTCCAGTTTTCTGAAAACACACATTATTTGTGGATGTTTGATTTTCTTTTAACAGACAACTATATGTACTTACTATGTGCCAGGCGCTATTCTAGGTCCTTTATAAATATTAATCCTAACAGCCATCTTAAGTTTGGTCTATATTTTTAAAATGAAGTAAGTGAGACATTAACAGGTTACATAACTTCCCAGGAGGAAAGAATTAGGGCAGAGACAGGATTCAAACTCAGGCTGGTGGCCCCAGAGTCTGTTTTCTAAACCACGTGCCATGCTGCTTCTTGTTCTCCTGCTATACCAGTAAGTAACATGCAGCTATTTATGCTTACCTTCATTATGAAATAAATGGAAATCAGGCACAAGTACCCAAGGAACAGATCACCTAATTAAATAAGCAGACAACCTAATTTGTGTTTCATCATTTTTTGGACTGTGGTTTCTTAGATGCTATAACATTCTCTTAGAAGACATATGTCACGCATTTTACTTCTTTCAAATCTTAGTCACACTTTATTTTTCAGCTTATGTAGTAAAGATGTAAAGCTTTTCTAATCAGATTCAGTCAGCTATATCTTAAGCAAATATTATGAATGTTGGCTCAAAACATATCAAGTAGAATTATGGTCTGAAGTTTATAGTAATTCATTTATCAATCTATAAAGTTTGGACAAGTAAATCATGGTAAGGAAAGCCGAAAGTAAATCCAAATAAAGGCAGTAGCTAGGCTAATCAGCATTTCTAAATTAAAAAAAAAAAATCATCAGCAAGATCTTTATTAGAGAAGACAAAAGCAGAACATTAACCTGAGTGGCCACTTTTGAGGGGGCAAAAAGGAAAAATCTATTTATTAACCTAAATGTATACTATAATTTAACTTTTATTTCAAAGATGCACATATACCCATCCATAACTTGTTTCTGCCAAAAATATGTTTGTATTTCCTTGAGCTGAGATTTATTTTATCACCTTACCAACTGCAAACATTTTATCAGAAAAGGGAGAAAACTTTCACATAGGCTTTGGAATAATTTAACTCTGTGGTAGAATGTAATGAATGTTCCATATTACCTTTAATTGAAACATATATACTAGTAGTAAAATTCATAAATCACAAATGTAGAAAAAAAGTACATGGAGCCATAAGTTTGACACATTTTGCATTAAAATAGATACATCAACTATTAAAATAAATGTAGCTCTTACTGAGAAAATAGATCAAAATAAAATCTAATAGTTCACTTACCGAATCAGACATCCACTATTGAATCATTACTTATTGAATACTGAAGAAGATACATCATCTATCAAATCAAATACCTTCTCTAGTAAATCAACCCCACCATCTGATTCAAAACTGTCTTCTACTAAATCAAAAAAATCACCCAATAAATCAAAGCAATATTGCATCAAAGAATTTCATTTAAAGTAAATACAGTGCATCACCAGACAGCATATATCATAGTACAGGTATCATTTATTAAGAGAAAGATATGCCATTTGCCACCTAACTCTTTCAAATATGTTCCTTTTGATACAGTAAAAACTTATTCATTCAGATTTCTTTTATACTATCATTTTTAAAAACATAATTTCTCAGCAAAGAACACCCAAACAGGGAGTGCTTGAGGATGCTTAAAATAATTTGTATCCTTACATAACTCCAACATACATTTCACTTCTATTTTTTTCTGTTCTGTTAAAGGTGATTTTTTTTTATGCTGTTTTGTGATTTGTTTGTTTGTTTGTTTGACGAGTTGGTGGGAAATTACTGAGAAACAGGAAGTTCGAGTCATCTTTTTCTCTTTATCTTTCCCCCATTTCTAGAAACACATACAGAGAGTTTTAAGCTTTCTTTTCATTCTCTATCTTTCCCTTCATCCACCTATGGCTGGGACAGAATGGACAAAGTCTAGGAAGTTGAGGAACATAGCAAGAACATCTTTGTAAGGTCAAAGTTTACTGAAGAATTCAATGGAAAACATTTTCTCTAAATTTACATTAAGAAATGTTTTTTGTTTAGTTCTGTATTTTTACCTCAAAAACAATATAATTATATATATTAATTCAGAATGGTCTTCTTGGCAGAAATGATTTCCATAATAAACTCTGTGGAAAATTCTCCTCAAAATCATCATTTTAGCTCAAAATTTTTTACCTTTCAACTTGAAAACTGAAAGTACATAGACTGATTTAGTTTCATCTAAGAAATTGGCATGTCTCTCCATTGAACTATCAACTATGTAGACATTCAAATTTATAGAAGTTAAATTTATTAATATTACCAATGTGTTAGTATTAATTTCTTGTAAAGCTGAAATTCATGACTGGTAAGATGTGGACAGATGCAATTAAGAGATTATCCAATCATTTATTTGCTTTTAGGGTGGGTTAATATTGAAATAATTACCTAAATTTAAAATTAAGAAATTGTAATTGCATTTGACAAGAGCTTCTCTGGAAAAGCTAAAATATCTTACAGTGCTGGGTGGGACCACGTTACTTCGTGCAATAAAGAGTTAGAGCTGAATAGTGGCTACTGTTTCTATATTCTCCGTGTAACTCTAGTTTCCATTCTCCTGCAAAGTCTTGCAAAGTCTTTCCAATTTTGAAGTTGAGTTGCCCCCTAAAATCCTAGATCTGTCTATCTTACTTGTTTATGTTGCATACATGGTCATTGTAAGCCTGTGTTTATAATCCCAGCTACAAAGCCTGCCATTCAGTAAGCAATTTTGAATAGCTGCTTTGTGCTTAGTATTTTTCTAAGAACCGTATGGACATGAATAAAGTTTAAGACCTAGTTCTTGTCCTCATGTAGCTTTTTGCTTTGCTGAGGATAACAAAATACTTATGAAGTGTATAGAGAATTGGCAAGTATATTACTAAAATAACATACTAATTGTCTGGTGTAGATAGATAGCAAATGCATTGGGTAAACAGAAACCACATATGGGTGGAACTTAATGTGTGGATGCAATGTGTGAGAAGAAGGAGGAAGAATGCATTACACAAAATTTGCAGGTTTAAAAATATTATCATTTTAAGAATAAACAAATTGGAGGAATAAGTTAACCAGTTAAAAATAAAAAAAGACCCTTTATTTTGGGAATGTATGAGGCCTAATTGCTGGATAAAAAACTAAAGTTAGATTAAATTTAGAGAATGGCTTTGAATTGCAAATCTGAGTAAAAATACTATTGCTTTATTATCACATAAACGTTGACTTTTTTTTTTTTTTTGAGACTAAATCTCGCTCTGTCACCCTGGGTAGAGTGCAGTGGGGTCATCATAGCTCACTGCAACCTCAAATTCCTGGGCTCAAGCAATCCTCCTGCCTCAGGCTCCTGAGTAACTGGAACAGCAGGTGTTCACCATCAAGCCCAGCTAAATTTTTTATTTTTTAGTAGAGACAGGGTTTTGCTCTTGCTCAGGCTGGCCTAGCTCCTAAGCTCAAGCCATCCTCCTACCTCGGCTTCCCAGAGTGCTAGGATTACAGGGGTGAGGCACTGCGCCCAGCCTAACCTTGACTTAATCTTAGGTCCATTCCCTGTACCCCACCCACACTTCTACTTCATTCACGCCCTCAATAATAATTTAAAAGTTTTGCTTTTCTCACTAGAAATATAGCCACTCTCCTGTTTGTTTTGAGGTGCCCTTGCCTGGTTAAGGCTTGAAAATAAATTGTAAGTCATTTATGAGTTAGTCAATAAAACCAGCCCTCCCTTATTGCAAGCTATTTATAAAATGTGGCCTGAACGTGTTTATTACTGATCAGCAGTTTCTCATTATTGCCCTGTCTCTGTCAATATGAACATTGATTAATCGTAATTGCAGTGTTGGCCAGAGTGGATTGATTAGAACATAAAGTAACAAGAATTGTACAAGAATGTCAAAAGGAAGGAACAATTCCATAGAACACTTGGAGGATATGTTGATTTATTCAGGGTAGAGGGCATATGTTTTTGAGCCCATAGAATAGAGAGAAATAATTGTTCTCATTTAAGAAATGCAATGGATTATTAAAAACAAATGTTAATCTAATAAGTATATTTCAGGTTTCTATTTTATATAGAATAAGTTACTTAGAAAATATAATACTTTATAAGTTTCTTGCTGACTCTGACATTATTTTTTATTGTCTTTATATTTATTTTGAAAAGATTATGAAATATTAAGTTTGTGCATATATTTAATTTTCTAATGTTTTTACTAAATAAATAAAACTTCCCCCACTTTTTTTGAGATAGAGTCTCACTTTGTTGCCTGGGCTAGAGTGCAGTGGCGTCATCATAGCTCATTGCAACCTCAAACTCCTGGGCTGAAGCGATCCTC
>CAUYSK010022758.1:0-24080 GCA_963575035.1 Avahi laniger
ACTAGCAGTCTGACAATTAAGCGCAGAACCATCGGAGATGGCCAAAGGCCATTAGTCTGTAGTTTTCTTTTTTTGTTGTGTCCTTTCTTGGCTTTGGTAGCAATGTGATATCGTCTTTGTAGAATGAGTTGGGAAGGATTCCCTTCTTTTCAATATTATGGGTACCAGGTCTTCTTTGTATGTCTGGTAGAATTTAGTTGTGAATCTATCTGATCCAGGGCTTTTTTGAGGGGGAGGTTTTTTATTACTGTTTCAAATTCACTGTTCATTATTGGTCTGTTCAGGAGCTCTATTTATTCCTGGCTAAGTCTTGGAGATTGTGTGTTTTCAGGAATTTGTCCATTACCTCCGCCTTCTCTAGTTTATGTGCGTAGAGATTTATTCATGGATGATGTTTTGTATTTTTGCAGTATCAGTTGTAAAGCCACCTTTTTCTTTTATAATTGAGCTTATTTGGGTTCTTTCTCTTCTGGTCTTGGTAAATCTAGCAAGAGGTCTGTCAATTTTGTCTATCTTTTCAAAGAACCAATTTTTTGTTTCATTAATTCTTTCTATTGTTTCTTTGTTTCCTAATTTATTTACTTCTGCTCTGACCTTTGTTACTTCTTTTCTTTTGCTGGCTTTGGATTTGGTTTGTTCTTACTTTTCTAGTTCATTGAGGTGTGACATTAGGTTGTTAATTTGTGATCTTTCTGTCTTTTTGATGTAGGCATTTAAGGCTATGAATTTTCCCCTGAGGAATGCTTTTGCTGTGTTTCATAGATTTTGATAGCTTGTGTTCCCTTTGTTATTCAGTTCAAAGGATTTTTTGATTTCCAACTTAATTTCTTTTTTGACCCAATAATCATTCAGCAGCAACTGATCTAACTTCCATGACTTTGAGTGTTTCTCTTGTGATTGATTTCTAGTTTTATTCCACTGCGGTACGAGAAGGTACATGGTATGATTTCAATTGTTTTGAATTTGTTGAGATCTATTTTTGTGGCCTAAGATATGATCAAACTTTGAGAATTTCCCATGTGCTGCCGAGAAGAATGTGTATTCTGTAGCTTTGGGGTACAATGTTCTGTACTTGTATGTTAGGTCTATTTGATTTAGAGGTTGTTTTAGGTCCATTGTTTGCTTATTTATTTTCTGCTTTGATGATTTGTCAAGCTCTGACAGTGAGGTGTTGAGGTCTCCTGCAATTATGATGGTGTTATGTATTTCTTTGCTTAGCTCTAGTAAAATTTGCTTTGTGTACCTGGGAGCTCCTGTGTTAGGTGCATAATTATTTAGAATTGTTATGTCTTCTTTTTAAATTGCTCCTTTTGCCATTATATAATGACTCTCTTTGTTGGCTTCAAGTCAATTTTATCGGATATGAGAATGGCTACACCTGCTCTCTTTTGATTTCCATTTGCATGGACTATTTTTTTTCCATCCTTTCACATTAAGTCTGTGTACATACTTGTGGCTTAGATGTGTTTCCTGGAGACAGAAGATACTTCAGTTGTGTTTTTTCATCTATTCAGCCAGCCTATGTCTTTTGAGAGGAGATTCAATCTGTTAACGTTAAGTGATAGCATTAATATGTTGGATGTTGGTCTATTTATCCTGTTGGATAGTCCCTTATTGCTTTGTTTTACCTCTTGTTCTATTGTTTTATAAGAGCTGTAAGTTTGGTTTTTGTTGTTGTTGTCGTTTTGGTTTTTTTTGTTTTTTTTTTTTTGGTGAATGTACACTGATGATTATCTGTTGTGCTGATTTTTGTATAGTGCTGTTCTGAGTATTTCATGCAGGGCAGATCTGGTCATGGCAAATTCCCTCAGTGTTTGCTTGTCTGGAAAAGCCTTACTTTCTCTCTCAATTGTGAAACTCATTTTTCCAGGATACAAAATTCTAGGCTGATGGTTGTTCTGTTTAAGTCAATTGAAAATGGGGCCCCAATCCCTTCTGGTGTGTAAGGTTTCCACTGAGAAGTCTGCAGTTAGCCTGATGTTTATTTTCCTTTGTAGGTTATTTGATGCTTTCATCTTGCTGCTTGAAGACTTTTCTTCTTCATTTTGACTTTCCCAGATTAATTACTATGTGGCTTGGAGATGACCTATTTGCTATGAATCTTCCTGGTGTTTGATGTCCATCTTGTATCTGTATGTCTGAATTTCTGGTGCTATCAAGGAAGTTTTCCTTAATAATTTCCTCAAATAAGTTTTCCATGCTTTTAGCTCTTTCTTCTTCTCCCTTGGGCATACCTATAATTTGAATGTTAGCTCACTTCACATAGTCCCACATCTCTCTCAGTGATTGCTTGGACTTTTTTATACTCTGCTCTGCCTCTTTGAATGACTGGATTATCTTGAGAGCCTTGTCTTCAAGCTCTGAGTTTCTTTCTTTTCCTTGGTTTAGCTTGTTGTTAAAGCTTTCTGCTGTTTTTTGAAATTTCCTAAATAACTCTTTCATTTCTTTAAGTTCTATTATATCCTTTTTTATGATATCTAGCTCTCTAGTGCCTTTTTCATTTTTTCATTGATTTCCTGAAACATTTTTTGGCTTCTTTTTGTTGGTTTTTAACTTTCTCTTCAATTCCATTCATCTTATTTGCCATCCATATTTTGAATTTCATTTCTGTCATTTTGGCAATGTCCTTGTGGGTAGAGTCCAATGCTGTAGTTCCATTTTATTCCCGTGGTGGTGTAAAACTATTTTTTTTTTTATGTGCCAGGGTTCTTTTGCTGATTTCTTCTCATCTGGCTCCTCTTCTGTCAGCTCTGGGTTTAATAGTATTATAGGGAATCTGTTCTACTTTGCTGGGAACTCTCTCAAACCAAGTCCAGGAGTCACAGCAGCTCAGGACTGGGGGGTTCTGAGTGCAGCGTTGGACCACAGGGAAGTTCTGTGGCTCAGTGGGAGTGGTGGGAACTCAGGACTGGGGTTGTGAGTTCTAGGCACGAGTCTGGAGTCTCAGGGGTGGAGTCTCAAGCCTGGCAGGGGCACTGGAGCTACAGGGGCAGAGCCTCATACTTGGGTACAGCAAGAGCTTCAGAGCTGGCTGTGGAGATTTTGAGGGCAGAGTCACCCATATGGGGGGCTGTTCCACCAGCGTAGGAACGAGAGTTGTCCAGTCATGCAGGCAGGAATTTGTCTTAATGGCCCAGGATCTGTGTAGGCAGGCCAGAGCTCCTGGTCAGCCAAGGTTCTCCCCTATACCTAGGACTCACTGGGGCAGTTGCCCCAGGATTCCCAAGTGGTGCCTGTTGTGTTTGAGGCTCCTTCTCTGTTTAGTTCCTACTCTGGGGAGGTGTGCTCAGCCCCTAGTCACAGGGAACAACATGAGGGAGGATCTCTTCCCTCCCTGGCCTGGTGGGGGTGATGCAAAGGCTACGGCTGGAAGTCTGGGTCCCACGTGGACCTGGTTCCATGTGCTATACGGATCAGGATGGCATTAGTTGCAGAAACCTGGGATTGGCAGGAATCAGATCTTGGCTGCATCTGTGTTCTGGTACAATGTCTGTGCAGACATTGAGCAGCTCCTGATTAGCCCAGATGTTTACAGTGGAGGAAGGAGACCCAACACAGACGGAGCTGCCTGTAACTTTTGTTTTTCTCCTAAAAAGCAGTGTCCCCTTGGGTTGCTTCTATCCTGCTGTCTTCACCTCTTCCCGTAGCACGAATTGTTTTGGGACCCCCAGCTTAATCTCTGAGATGGTAGGTGATGCTTGTAAGAATCAGCCATGCCCTGTTTAATTGAGTCGGTAGATGCTATAATGAGCCATAGAGTTGTTCTCCCTGTCAGTCAGTGGTCAATGCTTGCAGGAAAGAGCCAACTGCAGAGATGTTCTTTTGTGGCGGTGATAAGCTCTAGTCCCTCAGGTGGAGCACTTCAATGCCCCAGGGTTTGGGAGGGGCATTGTAACTCCCAGGGGCTTGCTCGATCTCCACCACAGCAGAGGTAGGTGGAGGAGGGAGACTGGGCATGGTTATGTTGTGGAAGCCTGGAAGGCTTTGCAAAGCCTCTGCATGGCTCAGTCATTTTCCCAGCTGCTAGGGGGAGCTGCTGGGTGGAGGGTCAAGGCATGCTCTTCAGACCAGGAAGACTGCTCATGACGGAGCGACCCCAATTCCCCAAATGGCTGTTGGGAGTGATTTCCATCCCCCCTGCGTTACTCTTCCCCTCTGATGTCTGATTGCAAATGAACACAACTGAACATGCCACACTTGGTTGCTACAGTGCCATGGGCTGGTATCTTCCCTGCCAGATGACCCACCCTAGTCTGGGTGGCTTTCTATGAGGGGAATGGGTATTTCCACAGATTTCCAAGTCTGGGACCCCCACAGTATCCTCCCATCAGTTCTATCCATGTGGACTCCCTTGTCTCCTGAGTCCAACTCCCAAACCTCCCCCTGTGTCCCTCAGCAACCCTCAAAATCCAAGGAAGCACAGAATCCGGCCTGCGTGTCTTACCCACTGGTGTGCATCTCTGAGAAATGCCAGTGGGTAGGGAGCTCCAAGCCTGGGCTCCCCAGGTCCAATGCAAGTCCTCAAGGGAAAAGGTGTGGAGCTCCACTTTCTGTGGAAACCTCTGACTGGAGGATGCGCCAGCTGGAAAGAGATGACCAAAGTCTTGGCTCTAACTGTTCTCCTCGTTGCAGTGGGTGGGGGAGGGGTGGGGAAGGACAATATTCTGAATGGAAGCAAACTTGCTCTCTAGCCTCTCAGGTCAGTCCCTGCAGGGGAAACCCACATGAAATGTCCAAGCTCTGGGATCATGCAAGTTCTCCCCATAATTCCACAGTCACTGCAGTGCTTGGGCTCATGGAAGCTTCCAAGTATCATGGTAGCCCACTGATCACCAAAGGCGTATGGGAGGGAGAAAGGGATCCCCTCCTTACCCCTTCACTGGCCTCTGAGTCTCTCTGGGTTTGCTCCTTGCCTTTTTTCCTTTATCCTCTTCCTTCTCCGCTTCTCAATTTTCCTCCGTGAGGTCCCTAGCAGGCTCGGGCACTTCTCTCTCTGACCTACAACTGAACTGTGTCTTTTCTCCCCTCTCCTTTATCTGAAACCTTTCCTTCCCTCTGGGATGGTCCAGTAAGTGATGTCTCCAGTCAGCCATCTTGCACCCCCTCTCCCCTGAGTATGTCAACATTTTTTTTCATTATTCCTTCCCCTTACCCAGGAGACTTATTAGACATTTTTCCCCTTATAACTATCCCCCCCACCATGAAATTTTAATATCAGAGCTATTCTGTATAAAAGTTTATATTGTCAGGTAAGATTGAACTTTGGATGGCCATAAACTATTTTAATATCTAAGATTTTTTCACCTCCTGCAAAACCAATTTTTACCATTTGGCGATGATATCATGCCCCTCAATTAAAATGTATAAGCTCAACCAGCACAGAACTTGAAAAAAAATATTTCTTACTTTTTTTTTTTTACCTCATCTGCCAGACATGTGGGAGAGTTTTCAAACTTCTGAGAAAATCTTAGAATAAGCACAGATGTTGATATAGTTTTCTTGAAACTCTTGAAATATTTTTAGCCCTGGGAAAATTCTATCCATGTTGGGAAGCTATATTTTCAGTCTTTCAACCCAGTATAGGAGGAGTCCGTCTCCTAATGCTCTCATTCCCAAATGTGTCTTCTGAAGGTTTACAGGTTGGTAGTCTCAGTCAGGATGATGGAAGTATAATGATTCCTGGAAAATCTTAAATTTCTTTTCACTGTGGATTATTTGGAAAATATAGTTAGGTGTTAATAAAAAATAAAAGCAAAATTACTCAATCTGACCAAGGAGGGGTGGGAATCATATCAACATATTGACTTATTTCTTTACTATTTTTATGTTTTTTTTAAATATGTGTGTGAGTATATATAAACACAAGCACATATAATTTCTTTCAAAAGATAGAATATTCACACATGTTAATGTGTTAGTAAAATTTGTATTATTTGTACATATTAGTGTATTATTTATACATAGATGTTTTATAACATACCGTTTTATTTTTTATTGTAAATATTTCCCCATGGTTTAAAATATTTTCCTACATCATTTTCTCTAATGGCTATTCAGAACTGATATATGCATAATTAAACAGTCTTCTATACTTTCAATAGGAATATTAAGACTTCTTAGCACAATAAAAATGCTTCCATAAATACAAGCATAGCTATTCTTTATATTTACCATTAGTTATTCCCTTAGGAAAGATTTCTAGAAATGTAATTTCTGGATCAAAAATTACAACACTTTTTCTGATTTGATAAATGTCAAATTTTGCTTCAGAAAGCTTCTATGAGTCAACATTTCCAAGTTTTCAAATTGGCTCTTTTTTATTACTTCTTCTTGCTTTATGTAAGCAATATTTCACACATTTCTCTGAATGTATTACTTATACTAATTATTTTATAGTCCCATCCTCCTATCCTATTAGCTCTCTTTCCTCTGGTATAAACTCTCCCATCTATTATTCCTAATGGCATTGGTACTCAATGATTATCAGGTCATTTACTTTTAAACTTTCAGCTTATTTTTTTAATTTGGAGCACTTGAGGTTCCCCTGAAAGACTGGCATCTGTTTCTGCAGTTCACTTTATAGGAGAGAAAAAAATTCTGACAGGAGTTTGCATTGGTCAGTGAGAGTGTGGAAATGGTTGAAATATGCCAGCAGGTGTAATGTATTCTGATGTCTCCCTGGTGATGCCATCCACTCAGGGACCCAGCTTATCTCTCTCTATTCAAAGCACATCTCCTACCAGGCCATAGTTGTGTGGCATGCAGGGGAAGGAGGTAGGAGATGAGAGGTAGAGCGTGGCTATGGGGGTAAAGAGTGGGTGGCTGAGTCCACCATGCTGTCTGCTCCCGAGAGAGTACAGTGATCCCTCTGACTGTTGTTCCGTGATCCCATTCTTCTCTGAAGGTCTCTACTATCTCTGTATATTGAAATCCCTTGATTATTTTTTGGTGGAAATTCTTCCCTGGGCTTCCATATTCATCCTGGCATGATGCTTCCTTCTTCACTTGATGCCATCTACATGTGGTTTCTGTTCCTGGGAGAATTTATCTTTCTGCTTTTAAGTGGCTATTTATGTATTATTTTGAAGTTTATATTCTTATCATGTCCAGGATTTGGCATGGGAGAGGGAGACTACTAAATGTGCCTAGTTTTACCATCCGAAACTGAAAGTACTTGTATCAATTTACTAATACGCTTGCAGGATATTCAAGTACCTTCACCGTTGCCTGGCAGAGATTAATGGAAGCAAAGTAATCATCTTAATCTATTTGGGTTGCTATAAAAAAGACCTTAGACTGGGTAATTTATAAACTGTAGAAATTATTTATAAATTTAGGCTATCTAAGATCAAGTGGCCAGCCGGTTTGGTATCTGGTGAGGGCTTACTCTCTACTTCACAGACGGTGCCTTCTATCTGTGTCCTCACGTGGTGGAAAGGTAGGCAGGATTCCTTGGGCCTCTTTTCTAAGGTTACTAATTCCATTCCTGAGGGTGGAGTTCTCATAACCTAGTCACCTCCCGAATGCCCCACCTCTTAATACTGTCACATTGGGGATTGTTTCAACATATGAATTTTGGAAGGATACAAACATGCAGACCATAGCAGTAATGGGGGTCGGAAGAAGAAAGAAAAAATAATGGCTGATCCTAACAAGCCTTTTCTATTGAAAGAAAGCAAGAAATATGATTTACCTACTTTAGACAATGGACTACATATTGGTATAGTACCTTAATTTTCTACACTGTCTTAAAGTTTACTAAGTTCTTTAAACATCCCTCATTTGATCTTCACAATTCAGTGAGATGGATACTATTACTTCTATTTATAGGTGAGGAACAGGCTCAGATACTGTTAATATAAATGACGTGTACCCAGAGGTTGTGTGGAAGATATAAATTGAACACAGCTCCTAACCTTTAAGCCCAGTGCTTTCTCTAGTCTACTATTAAGTACAGATAAAGTTATATGAAAAGCTAAAAATCAGATTTTTTTGGTTAAAATAGTGACTGAAGGGAAGGTAATGAAAAACATTCAAGAATCCCTTGAAACATCTAGTCTGAATACAGAAGAATGAAAATATACTAGTGGAATTAAAGGTGCTATGCCTTTGAGAGGCTTTATGTAAAACCACATTGGGTCTTGCGTGGAAACCAAGTCAGAAGCTACAAACTGACATTCTTTCTGTGGTTCCCAACATGCATTTGGCCACTCAAGTTTTAATTTCCTGTCAGGATAAGAAATATGGAAGACCAAAGATCCCACAATTAGTTTTCAAACCACAAACAGCTTTCACAAAGTCTTTGAATATCTTTCTTCTAGTTCGCTGCTATGAATTGTTGCCTGGTCTGAATAAATTTTAAAATGGAATTCTCCAGTTTGAATTGTAGACTATCCCAGGAGAGAGATTTGGAACTTTCACATCTTTGATATTCCCTGAGGAAAGTGCCTATTATAGAGTTTGGTGACTGCTCATTCCTGCTTTTCTCACAGGTCTGTGAGGATTACAAATATGGATGAAAGTGCATCTCTAGGTGTACGGCTCCCCTATTCAGTGGAGAGGTACTAATTATATAACTGGCTCTAAAAACTTGAAAAGAAGACTGTTTCTAAAGACTAAGTATTGAGAGTCTTAGATTGAGAGAAGGGAGCAGATTTTTACGTTTTGCAAGGGAGAATTCACAAAAAAGAAGCCATGAGGTTGTTCGGAGCAATTCAGAGACATTGGGGAGACTTACCTATCTGTTGATGGCGAGGCAAGAGAAGTCTATGACATGTTGAAGTTGCTGTGCATGCTTTCTTTTGGTTCTTTGGTTGCAACATAGAGTACAATTAAAGTTGCACAGGGAGGAGTAGTAAGAATCTCACGGAGACTGAAACAGGAGATACGGTGAGGCTGGACAGAGCTCAGAGGCACTGGAGCCAGCATGTGGTTTTCAGTTCAAGGAGGTTCTGGAATCCTCCGCTGCACAAACAATTAGGTCATCACACCTGTTACACTATTCGTATGATGTAGCCGTATTCCAAATGCTTCATCTACTTCCGCCTTTTTTCTGCTCCGTTACAACTTCAGTGTGTACATAGCCCACTGTGGACTCTCCAGCTCTTGACGCAATAGCTGTTCCATTTCAGCTTTCAAAATTAAATGGCAAATTATTTCCATAGTTCTTGGTTGAGATTCCCAAAAGAGCATGTGATTAGGCCATCGCTTTTCATTCCAGATGATTGAATCATAGTTTGTGGCCAGGTTATGACTGGCTTTCTTTGGTTCAAGAGTCAAGCCCTTGTTCAGTCAGTTCAGTTTCCAAGCAGTAGAATCACATGGCGTAAAATGTGCAGGTGACAGGGTCCCTGGGAGGGTGTTTGCACTTAGAAGGGTGGGCACCAGAAGAGGAGGGAAAGTTTGATGGCCCTCGTATATGTATGATGGTATCCTTGACTAATTTTTAAGTATCTTGAGAGATAAATTCTGAGTGAGATGTGACGCTACCAGAATTCTTTGAACAGAGGAGTGACATGATCTGACATCCTTTAAAGGAACACTCTAGATCCTCTCTGGAGATGACCACTATTCACATTTTGGTGGTATTTCCTTCTTGTCCAGTGCAACAACATATCTTTTATGAGTCTTCTCTTATCTCTCACATATGATGACTTAACATTTTGTGAGTATCTCTATTACAAAATTTATTTTATGGCATTTTCATCTGCCAATTGCCATCCTATTTTCATTGCCTTTTTCCTTAATGGTTTCTTTGGCTTATGGTTTCAGGCATCATCCCTCTCCATGATATCTCTTAAAAAGACATATCAGAGTTTGCCAGAGAAATAGAACCAATGGGATCCCCTGCCCCCCAGAAAGAGATTTATTATAAAAAATTGGCTCTGTGACCACGGAGGCTGAGAAACACCACTCCACTATTTGCTGTCTGAAAGCTGGAGGCCCAGGAGAGCCAGTGGTTTAGTCCAGTTCTAGCATGGAGGTCTGAGAAGCAGGGGCACTGACGGTACAAGGCTCAGAGTGAGTGCAAGAGACAACCCATGTCCCAGCTCAGTTGGACAGGGCAGATTCTCCGTTCCTCCACCTTTTGTTCCAGTCAGGCCCTCAACAGATTGGATGATGCTCACCCACAGTGGGGTCACCCACAGTGGGAAGGGCAGTCTGCTTCACTCAGTTCATCAATTCACTAATTTCCCTACTTTCCTCTAGAAGTACCCTCACAAACACACCAAAAAATAATGTTTAGCCAAATATTTGGGCACTCCATGGCCCAATGAAGTTGACACGTAAAATTAATCATCACAGTAAATAAATTTAAATATATTTGAAATATTATAATATTGTTCTATTTAATTGATTTACTTATGTTTATAGTTAGTTAAGTATGTGGTCATTTTATTAGAAATTGGTTATTATAGCCTTTTTTGGTGGGATGGAAATCAGACCTGAATTACTTTATTTCTTTTTTTATTTTTAAAAAATTTAAAAATTATTTTTATTATTTTTATTAGAGACAGGGTCTCATTCTGTCTCCCAGACTGCAGTGCAGTGGCATAATCATAGCTCACTATAGCCTTGAACTCCTGGGCTCAAGCCGTCTTCCTGCTTCAGCCTCCTAAGTAACTAGGTCTAACATGCCTGACTAAATTTTAATTTTTTTTTTTTTGGTAAAGACACGGTCTCACTATGTTGCCCAGGCTGATCTAGAACTCCTGGCCTCAAGTCATCTCCTGCTTCAGCCTCCCTATTTATAATTACAATATCTTTTAATCAAGGACTGTTTAACTAACACATAAAGAATGTACACTCTGTACCATAGATGACAATTTTGAATGGATAATATCAAAACTTACAATGCACATGTTTATGTATTATATGAGGAATAGCCTTAATTCTGAAAAAGATAAATGTTAACAGGTTTTTAGAGAAAATTTTGGTTATTTTCTATTAAGTTATTTGTGAAGGTATTATATGAAAGACCTGACAATTATTTTTATTTTCCATCTGATTTGATTCTTAGACATGATTTCAGGCAAACAATCTATTACATATTCTATTTTATTTGGATCAAATTGTACAGGAATCAACTACACTTATTTAAATACATTTAATAAGAATCACACTTCAAGAAAATTATTTAAGGACTGTTTATTTTGTTAAGCTCATTTTAATATAATGAGAAAAAATGGCTCTTTTGATGCCTATTAGGCTTTTATACAGGTTTACAAAATCACTGCTCTGAAACACTGCTGGGTGTGGTATTCAACAAACGATAACCAGTTCAATTGGAATGTGGAACATTTTCTCTTCAAAAGCAGAAAATAAGGGAACAAGGAGAAATTCAAATAAAATATTTGAGGAACAAGGGATTGTAGATACTAGCAGTGGAATTGTAGGGTTAACAATGTGTATTGATTTTTCTTTCCACCTCTATCTCTTTTCAAACCTCCTAGGGTTTATTATAATATCTTCCAACACTAAAGGCTTTCTGCTTCTCTTCTCCTACTCTCGTGCCATGGATTTACCAAGTTTCTGTGATGGATGAAATGTGATAAAATATGATGGAAGACAGAGTAAAATGTGTTGGAAAGAGTCCAGAACTGGAAGTCTATTTCATTTCTATTTGCAACAGATGAAAAGTCTTGTGCTATAATCAATATGGCCCCTCCTCTTCTTGGGCCACTCAAAATAACACCTTGATAAGCTGTTAACTTGTTTTATCTGAGTAATATTTTATTCTCTATAATTAACTTAGATGACTTTCTCCCTAATAGAGGGAAAAGATTCCAAGGCAATCTAACAAAAAGGAATATGTTCCTAAATTTTGAGACTATACAATTAATATATAAAATTGAGGCAAATGTTTTGATAAACAGGGAAGTAGCTTTTTGTTTTTATCTTCCTATTTCCCTCTGTCATTTACTAGGCAACATTAGGACCCAAGTTGGTGGGTCAGATCATGAGGGCAGATCATAAGTTCAGTCTTAGACACAGTGAGTTTGGTGTGTACTTAAGACACCCACGTGAAGACTTTGAGTGCACAGTCGGCTATAGGATGTGGATCTAGAGTCATTGCCATAGAGATTTAATTAAAGTCACGAGTGTGGTAAAATTGCCAAGGGAAAAAAAAAGATAAAATGAAAAGAGAATATGCTAGGCTCTGGGGAACTATTTCATGACCAGGTAAAGAATTGTGAATCAGTAAAGAAAATGTAGTTAAGTGAGCATGTTAACTAGATTGGACTTGCCGGCAACCACTGAGGGCACACTGGAAGTTGGTGACGACAAATTTATGGTGAGTCCTGAGGTGTAACTCTGCAGACAGCACCTGTTTGCTTGGGTGCAGAGACAAGGAAAGCTAATATCAGGGAAGACCCAAGGTTAGGTTTTATGAGACGTAAGAAGTGAAAAGGCAGAGGGTCCGAGGATTCAGAGGATTCAGGTATATAACATAATTTACCATGCATTTTTTAATATAGGAAAGAGGATTTTTTAAATTTTAAGTAATTTTGTTTTATGCATAAACATTTGTTCCTATTTTAAATATTTCTTTTGAATAAATTCCTGTAAGTAGAATTACTCAAAGAGTAAGAATAACTTTCAATTTTTTAAAAGACATTGCCAATTTGTTTCCAGATTGCCCTAATCCTGTTTGCACTGGGGCAGTGTGTGTTCTAATTTTTATTCTTTGCACTCTGACAGAAAAAAGAATATATCCCTCACGTTCTTGCTTTTTGTTACTCTCCTTTGGCTGCTGTGTGTCATGAGTAATTTCTTTGGTTAAGGTACATATCTCATGCACATATGAGAAAGTCTTCATGATGCTTTTGCACATTAATGAAAGCGTCTGGTTACTGAGTCTTTGGATCATAAGTGCTTCCCCTCTCAAACTGCTAAAGATCTTATTCCATTTTATTCTGACTTATAATGGTATGGACAGAGCTGAGACCAAACTGTTCCAAGAAGAGGGAAATGCAAAGGCCCCACGGTGGAGAATGCTTGGGAAGAAAGCCAATGTTACCACGGTGGAGAGAGAGAGAAATGGAGAAACTGAGAAAGCAAGCACTAAGCGATGAGGCCTCAGAGATTGTTGTACAGGGAACAAATCATAACAGAGCCTTGTACACCAGGGTGAGGAAAACACAATTCATTTTGAATCTAACAGAGTCCTGTAAACCAGGGTGAGGAATGTGCAGTTCTGAGTCAGATGAGAAACCCCTGGCTGGTTCTGAGCAGAGGGATGATGTGATCTGATTTACGTTGTAAAGAGATCGCATGGGTTGGGGTAGCACACCTTGGTCAGAGTGGAAACAGAGGTCTCTTCAGGCTGCTGGATCTCAGGTAGTTCAAGGGCAGAAGTGGGGTGTAAAGCAGACATGGGGTGAGGATTGTGAGGTGACACCAATAAGTGCTCCCAGATCAGTTCTTTCTGTGCCGCTCAAATGGAGAGGCCTGAAGAGGGCTCTGGAGTCACTGTCCCTTTGGCTTAAAGGGCCAGGGTATTGAAGGCAGGGAAGGGCCTGGGCTTGGGGGGCGGAGTTCGGCTGCTTTTCCCTGGCCAGAAAGAGGACGGCTCAGAGTGTGTGTGTGTGTGAGTGTGAGCATGAGTGTGTTTATAGCCTGGCTTATCTTCCTCCTTCCCGGCTTGGCTCCTAGCCTCCTCTGTTCAAGTTCCTCTGAGGATCTTCTTTTGTGACAAGTATCCAGCAGATCCTGAAGGATTATGACTCTAGGTCACTTTCTGCCTATTTTCCCTCCCACTCATGTGGGCTGTGTGGGAGGGGGTTCCCAGGATAGATTTTTTTGGCTTTCTTCTATTCAAATGATATCATCTGCCTAATCATTACACAATTCTGATTAGATATCAAGTTCATCTTACAGTTTCTCGAATTTCCCATTGGTCACAAATATCATTCATATCCTTTTTTAGAATTGTTGATTGAATCTGTTTTTTGGATGCTATAGCCCCCACATTTAAACCTTATCTTCCTCGAAACTCAACCTTAAGCCTATTTAGAAATCCCACTTCCCACTAAAGGGGGTAACTCTGTGAGCTTCGAGACAGCCTGAAGCGTGCAGGGTAATTTGCCATAGCCAGCTTATTGGTTCTGTTTTTAATTCCATGTGAAATCTCAGCCTCCTTTCTCTCTGTTTAAAATAAAAATGCTCTTGCTAAAACTAGCCTCCCCCATTACTTTAGGCTAGTCTGAGGTGACAGAAGGACTTGCTGAATTTGTATCACTGTTTCTGAGGCCTGGGGCATCGTGGGAACAGTTATAACAATTTACTAAGTCTGGAGAAGAAGGCCTTTGTAAATCTTGGGTGGCCAGGAGAAGCTGGGTGTGCCTGGGGTTTCTGAGAAGATGTTCATTTATTTATTGAACATCAGCTGTGTATTAGATACTGAATTTTGAGCTTGCTTTGTTTAGTCACTTAAGACATAGTTCCTAAAGAGACCAAAGTCTGATAGATGAAGATAGAGTTTTCAATAATGATTGTGTCAGAGTATTTATAGGTGGTATGATGCATTTATATACAGGGCCCAAGGAGGAAACAAGGAAACATTTGACAGAGGCTGGAGAAGCTTAGGGGCATGGTATTTTAGTCTGAAAGAGATGATCCGGGTGCGGGGTGAGTGAAAGGGTACAGCATGGGTAATAACTGTGAGACAAGACACAGGCCTGTTGTGAGATCTCTAAGTACCTCAGTGTGGTTGGCTTAGAAGGATGACGATGGGGCTTACCGGGATATATGGTTCAAGAGTAGGCCAAGGAAAACCGAGTAGGACATGGAAGGGCTTTTGAATTTATCCTCTGGACAAAAGGGAGCCTTGAAAAGTTTTAAGCAAGGTTGTATTATGACTGGATTTTCATTTTAAAAGACCATTTCATCAGCAAAAGTTTGCTCCAAGACCAATCAGTGTGCTATCACAATGGTTCACATAAGACAAAGGCCTTGGTCAAGGCTGAGGAGAGGAGCGGCTGGAGCAGGGAGTAGGAGGAGATCGTGAGGGGTGGCGAGGAGGTCGATGGGATGCAGGGATGGAAAGAGAAGACTGCTTCCGAAAGTTTTGAGAAGATAGAACTGACAGCACAGGGTGAGAAATTTGATGTGAGTGATGAGAAAAAGGAAAAGGCAAAATTTGGGGGAAACACGAGTTCAGGCTTGCGGTGTTCGAATTTCAGGTGTTTGCGGGAGTTCCAGCTGGAGATGTCCAGTAGACAGCCAAATATTTGCGACCATTTCTCAGGACAGTAGTTGACACAAACATCTTAGCCTCAAAGTTTCCTGTTTGAATCCCTGATTTTAATGAGCGTCTCCAGTCTTCACTTCAGCAAACACATGCACAGTCACTCTAGACCTCGACATCCCCTCCCCTTGCTCTGAATTTGGAGAATTAAAGTCCAGTGTGGCAATATGACCATTGGTTCATCCTACGTTCATCTCTCTTCTTGCTTTTTATCCACATCTTTTCATTTAGGTCATTGAGTCTTCATGTCCCTCTACTTCTCCTTTTACTCCTTGTCCATTAGAGCGGTGTTTCGTTATTTCTTTCTCTGTCCACACTAAACCATAAAGGACGAGTTATGCCCTTTAATTCATAGTGCATGAAATATGCTCATTCTCTTATTTTATGGCATACTCATTCTGCAAATTCTTAATGTTGGATCTGGGATGCTGAGTGCTAAAGGGAAGCATGTACTTACGCAGACAGGGGCCACCACCACTAACATGTAGATGACAATGGGTCCCTTAGCACTGCTGTACAATATTTTTTGTGTGTCCCTATCCAGGTTCCTTTCCTGAAAATTGTAGGACATTCCAAACCTTCACCACTTTCTTCCTGTCTCCATCCACCTTGACACTTTGCCTCAAAACTCACCTGTCATATGGTCTTACTGTCTATTTCAAAGACAAAATTGAAGGGATCATGGGTGACTCCTTCAACCTTCCAACACCGCACCTTCAAAGTTATCCATGGGTGCACTTGCAGTTCCTTTCCTCTGGCCACAAAAGGGAAGATAATTAAGAAACATTAATATCCAGCGATCATTCTGTTCTTCACCTGATCATTTCTCTTTTGGTTATTCCTTCTTTCTCCTCTACCTTAATTTCTCTATACTGGCATACAACTTCTCATACTCAAGCCTTCTACTTAAAAAAATAAAAACCTTCATTTGAACTTTCATCTCCCTCCAGCTGCCAACCTCCTTTCCAGATCAAATGGGTTTTTTGACATTTTATGCTCTTGTGCCTCTAAACCAGGTTACTCAACTTCAGCACTATTGACATTTTGGGCCTGCTGACCCCTTGCCGTGGGGGCTGTCCTGTGTACTGTGGGTGCTCAGCAGCATCCCTGGCCTCTACCAACTACGTGCCAGCAGCATTCTCCCCTCCATTTTGTTGTGACAACAAAAATGCCTGCAAAATTGCCCCGATTGAGATTAAACTCATAACACTGGTTATTTTAGTAGATATGTACAAAGAATCTGAAAAGCCCTATCAACATTTTGTTATCAGGGGAGAATGTAGCTGATTTTACTGGAGTGACTGTAATAGCAAAGAATGTTATTCTCTCGAGAAGCGAGGCTGACAGGAAACCAAGTAGTGTGTACAGAAAGAGGGTATGAAAGCTGTCACACTGCAGCTGACTCAGAGTGGACATCAAGAGATTGTGTGACTTTAGCTTATTGAAACTTAGCTGCTGTAAGGCATATGCTATTACTGAATTTTCTTTCCACTAAGATAACTTCTTTCTGATAGATTATGTGTAGTGAGTTACCATGTTTGATGGAAGAATAGTGACAGCACTTGAAGGAAGAGAAACATGACCCTAGGAGAGAAATACATGCCCTTGGAAACATGGTCAAATTTCAAATGATATTTAGATATGCCAAGGTGTTCAAGTTTGAATTAGCTTTTGTTTTTAAAAAAAGGGCTGTGAGTTCAGGTATAAATTATGGAATGATGTTCTTTAGGACAGAGAGGAAAACATGATGGTTATATAGAACAATTAGCGCAAGAAATACCCCTTTTCATTTCGACACGCCGAGCACTGACTTAGGGCTGCCACTGGATTCAGCTCTCTAGGTTGTTCCTTTGAGATGGATAACATAGGAAACTGAATTCAAAAAATTAGAATGTCTGTTTTGAGACCAGGACTCAAGGTGATACCAACGTGGCCTTGAGATCTATATTTTATTTAAAAACCTTGTCTGTGTTGCACAAGCTTTCCTGTAACTTTTGAAAACTAATGACATGATGCCCCAGAAAGATGTTTTAAATCAATTACACTTAATTTGGTGAGTGCTTGCTATGTTTCAAATCCTGAGCTAAAAATCACAAAAATATCCCTAATTCTCCCACAAATATTGTGAGATGCAGTGGTGTGAAGCCAGCTCATCCTGGCTCACGAGAGCTGATTTTGCTTGTCTCTTTCCAACTCTGTGTTCAGTGACTTGTATCAGCTATGGTAGGAGCATTTACACCATGCAATCAACACACACCACAGATCAGGGCTTTTTAATTTTTTCTTTCTGGGGAACTGATTTACAGGCATATCACTAAAGATAAGTCTTATTGTTTTCATTTTATAGCTGAAATTTAGGCTCAGAAAAGTAACTCCCTAAATTAGTTTAACTTTAGAAGCCACATGGGTTCTTGGGAGGCAAGACATGGTATTAATATAAGGAAATCTCTTACTTTTCTACCAAAATGGTATACTCCAGTTGGTTTTAGATTTTCTGCATAGAAGATTGAATATCCTTATGAAGCATACATTTTCCTTCTGTCTTTATTTTCACTGTGCACAACAGGTTATAATGAGAACATTCTAATGTTCCGATATTTCTTTTACCTTCCTCAGTCAACATATATGGATCATAAGATAATGTTTGAGATCTGGAGTATGGTGTATTTTAGAATGTTATTTTTCATTATGCTTGGTTTTCTAACAAATATAATATTTGCAAATATAAATATTTGCTTATAACAACTAAAGCATACCCCAGTCAAAATACCAATGTGAGGACTGGGCATGTTGGCTCACTCATGCCTGTAATCCCAGCGCTTTGGAAGGTCAAGGTAGGAAGATCAATTAGGCCAGGAGTTCAAGACTAGCCTGAGCAACATAGCGAGACTCTGTTTCTACAAAAACTACAAAAATTAGCCTAGCATGGTGGCATGTGCCTGTAGTCCCAGCTACTGGGGAGGCTGAGGCAGGAGGATCACTTGAGCCGAAGAATTTGAGGTTGCAGTGAGCTATGAGGACACCACTGCACTCTAGCCTGGGCAGCAGAGTGAGACCTTATGTCAACAACAACAAAAAAAGAAAATACTAATGTGAATTATAAATCCTAAGCAAAGTTATTTTAATCTTATTTTATTGAAGATGTAGCTTAAGAGGTGAAGTTTGTTATTTTGTTATGCAACAAAATTTTTATTTTGTTTTAAAAGTTTCAGGATCTGAAGCTGAGAGAATTCTACTGTGAGGGAAACCCACTGTTCCTGAAGCAGCCAATTATCGCTGCATACAAGGAGGACAATGTCTGGAGTCTACAGGTGAAGGCTTACTTCATTCACTTAAGTCTTCACACCAAAGCCATGATTTAAGTTTAAAAGAGTTTTCAGTTAAAACATTCTTGTCAAGCCAGCAAATGATTAACATAACCCTAGTCCATTGGCAACGTAGATCCTACATGTAATCTTCTCGACTTGCTTACAGAATCCAGTGTAACCCTCTCTGATGTCCAGAGTGACTTAATTCAGAGAAATGGAAATATTTTGTTGGATGAAAAGAAAAGACAGAAATTCATTTTAACTTTAACCTTCAAGTATTTTTTCAGTATTGTATTTTTTCAGTATTGTCTACCTATGTATATGATTTGTTCTTAGTGGGGTTTTTGCCTCTCCCATCCTCTTTCTGTTTATCTCCAGTCCTAATGGATAAGGGAATATAATCCAGAAAGCATGATTACTTTAGTAAAACCAGTTGATGGTATCAAAAGAAGGAATAGGAAAGCATATTAGAGGGCTCTTTGGTAATAAACAAGCCAAAGATTGCAGGTCTTCCCACATTTGACTGTTATTCTACATCACGAATTTGGAGTTCCCCTATCCACTTGGGTGTGTAGCTGAATGTGCAGGATTGTCGTAAGACTTTTAAGAATTGTATAAGATTCATCTTTCCTGGCTGCATCTTTCCTTGTTTGTTGTTTAGTTTGTTTAAATTTTTTTTCTTTATTGCATAAATAATACATGTTTATTACAGAAAACTAGAAAACACAAATGAGCAAAGAAGGAAATAAAAACTTATGCTGATTTTTAAAAAGTTTCATACTACAAAATTAATACAAGCTCATTTAGAGAAATTAGAAAAAAATAAACCATTAGAAATTGATAAAAATACTAAGAAATCTAGTATGCAGAGATATAATCACTCTTCTCTCTGACATTTATTCTTTTAAAACTTTCTATGCATCCAGAATATATATTTTTTATTAAAGATGAGTTGAAAATCTACACATTATTTACAGACTTGTTTTTTCACTGAAAGTATTGTGAATATCTTTTCAATCAAGTTAAAAAAAATCCCCAAACCCAGACCATGACATCTTTTTTGACGAATACATGGTAATCTGTTATATGATGACATCATAATATTTTTAACTACTTCCCTATAACATTTTTAACTGTTGGATGTTTAGATTATTAATAACTTTATAGGTTTTTGGCCTTTATAAACAAAGCTACAATGTCAATTCTCATGGTGAATTTCTGGCTCATGTCCATATTATCCCTATGAAAGGCACTGTTCGGCTAAAGAACTGGTTGGTATCTTTTAAAGTTTGATTAGCTCTTTTCAAACTTATTCCCTTTCAGAGACTATTTTATTTTCTACTCTCATGCAAAAATTTTTTTTTTCATTTGAAATTTTATTGTAAATAATTTTAAAAACTGTAGTATTTAATTTTTTAAAATCCCTTATGATCTTTTCTTTTCTTCTTGCATCAAGCATTTCAGAGTAATATTAATAATAGTAGCTGACACTTATTTTAAATTTACTGTGGGCAAGGCACTGTTCTAAGCACTTAGCAGGAAAGAACGAATTTAATCCTCTAATAATCCTGAAAAGATAGGTACCTTGTTGTTCCCTTTCTATAGATAAAAGAACTGAGACCCAGAGAGGTCAGATAACTTGTCCAAGGTCACAGAGCTACTAAGTGTTGGGACAAGGTTGCCAATGTAAACAGACTCCAGGGCTCCAGACCTCTGCTGCAATATTGGCTTAGATAGGGGAGGCAGAAAGGTGAGGGAAACAGAGACAGGGTAGTTGTGGGTTGGAAGAGGTTCTGGCTCCTGGAGGAGCTGAGTGAGCAATTAACACCATGTGGTAGCAGTGTATACACAGAGCTCTCGAGGGCAGCAAGAACGTTGCCCTGTGGCTAGGACCAAGATTCAAGGTGAGAGAGCAATCTTTCTCTCTTCTAATTTTCAAAATTGTAAGGTCCAGGAGCACAAGAATTAGTTTTTAAAATATATTTAGTAGAAATAATCATTTTTGCTTGCAGTACATAAATGATTTGAGTATTTTTGAACTTATCTCTAAGAATTTTTCTTAGAAAGATGACAAATTGATTACACTTTTCATATTTGTACTTAAAGTCATTTGTACTGGACATTTGGTCAATGTTACTGATTAAACTACTTTGGGTGTCAAAGAATTATAGGGCTTTGATACAGGCTGTGCCTTGGTAAAGATTTTTACAAACTTTGCTTCATCTCAGAGATTTATGAACTAAAATTTAATGTCAATGACTAGATTATATAAATTATTAACCACAATATAGTGCATCATTATAATAGATGCTAGTCTAAGTGTTTTATTGTTGTTATCTAATTTTATTCTCCAAACTCTATGTGATAGTATTGGGAAAAATCCCTGTTTTACAGATGAGGTATCCAAGATCAGAGAAGTTAAGGACTTGTCCAAATAGTTTCAACCATCCCCAAACACTATTAAAAATTTCAAGCAGTGTTTGTGTGACAAACAGGACTATTTACACAGGACTTCCATGCTATTGGCATAAACAATGGAGAACATTTAGTGGGCTTCGGAAAATGTTTTTTTCTTTGCTTGATCAGTGAAGATTTAATTTTATGTATTATAAAATGTATTTTTATTTGGGGATGATGATGTCATCGATGGCCTAGTGAAAGGTAACTTCCATTTCCTCACCACCTCTTTGGAGGGGATGGGTAAATTCACACCTAACGGGTACAATGCAGACTGTCTGAGGGACAAGGCACATTTACAACTTTGACTATAATGGTACAAAAGCAATTTATGTAACCAAAATGTTTTTACCCCTGTAATAGCCTGAAATTTAAAAAAAGCACCATAAAAATATAATATTATTATTTCACAAAGTCAGTTTTCTGAATATGTCTATGTGGATAGGTTTAACAAAGATTAAATTCAGAGATTTAGCTCTTAGAAATCATTGCTCTTTACCAAGATGACGCTATTCAGGTGCTCAATGCAGCAAGTAATTTAGACTATTGTCTCTCAACCTTTAATGTGCATACTGATTACTTGAGGACCGTGTTAGATTGCAGATTTTGACTCAGTAGTTCTGGAGTATGTCTGAGAGTCTGCATTTCTAATCAGCTCCCTGGTGATGCAGTCCGTGAACCACAGTTTAAGTAGAGGATTTAGATCTTACTGAATACGACAGAATCAATTTTTGAATGCAGTCTCAAAGTTTGTGTTGTCTTTCGTTACTGTTATAAGAGGTACCAAATTTGGACCCAAACTATATCTAACTTTATAAAATATGTAATATGCAAATTTATTATGACTTGGATTCTTATACGTAAGAGACATAGAAATATTACAGAGTATACAAATTACTGTTCTTATAATGATGAAAACCAAACTTATGTGGAATGCCAGTCATTTACAACATAATTCATTAGATATACTACAGAATCTTAATTTAACAATATCTGAGGAATAAACCAAATATTTGATCTAGTAAATGGGAATCAATGTACTATAAAATAGTTATTTTGAAAATAACCTGGCTTGGTCAGAAAGTGACTGCTAAAAGGAAAAAATAATCTAAGAAATCATATTCTTCTTTTTCAATTTAGGAAATAACATTACGATTTATAATGCATCAGCTAGCAGAAGAGAATCCTCTCCTAATGCATGCCTTAGAATGGTACCCAGAGGTCAGAAACAAAATCTCTCAGGAAAAAATATGTGCAGTATGCGAAAAGCCCTTTATAACCCCATGGCTGGAATGTGTTGAATTTGTTCCTCCACCAAAGGTAAATGGTGCTTTTGTTTGAATAACACCTACTCCTATCCCTTGTCCTTATTTAAATCAGCCAATACTAGCTACATTTGCACCTAAGAATTGACTTCTACAATAGCATACTGTTAATTTTGGATAGATAAATTTGGATATGTCTGCAATGATCATAACTCATTCCACTTACATTTATAGACTCCCTCATTTATCACAATACATACATTCTAGCAAAATTTCATGAAAGTTGAAAATTTTTAGTCAGAAAATCCCTTTTGTTTATCAACCTTAATAATAAAACTAGAACTATGTTCTTCTTGGGAGAAGAATTGTTCAATAGTCTGTTGTGGAATTTTTGGTGGAGAAAAGGTGAACGTCCTGGTTAGTGTATGTCATGAGGATGTTCTAGCATATTGAGTATGCACCGATGTGCACCCACAACATTATGTCACCCAAGACTTGTGTACCCCCTGGCAATTCTGGAATCTCATAGAACACATCCTACAATAGGAGTCAGTAAACCTCTTTTTTCTGTAAATGGCCAGATATTAATAGTAAATGTCTTAGGCTTTATGGACAGTGTGATGTCTATCACAACTACTGGACTCCCCTCTGTAGCATGAAAGCAGCCCTAGACAATATGTAAATAAGTGTGTCTGTGTTCTAACGAAACTTTTTTTGTGAATTTGAATTTCATATTAATATTCATGAAATATTTTTTTATTTTCATTTTCTTCAACCATTTAAAAATGTGAAAACTACTCTGAGCTCTCAAGTCTGATGCAAACAAGAGGTGGGCCAAATTTGGCCTCGGGACTGTAGTTTTCCTATACCTGTTTTAGACCATCCAAAATCTGTTCTTAACACCGGAATTTTCTTTCTGCTTTTGGTGAGCACTGGGCCTCCCTTTAGCCAGCATTAGTACAATAGTTGGTGAGAATGTTAAATAAATAAAAACAGATGCAGTTCCCACCATTCTAAAGACCATCATGTTTGTGAGGGAGACAAACATGAAACAAATAAACACATGAAATTATAAATTGTGATAAATATTATGACCTAAAACAATGGTGTATTAATTTGCTAGCACTGCTGTAAGAAAGTATTAATACTACAAACTGGGTGGCTTAAACAAGATAAAGTGATTGTCTCACAATTCTGGAGGCTGGAAGTATAAAACCAAGGTGTCAGCAGGGCTGGTTCCTTCTGAGGGCTGTAAGGAAGCCTCTGTTTCAGGCTTATTTCCTGGGCTTATAGATGGTGGTCTTCTCTTTATGTCTCTCTGCATTATCTTCCTTCTATGTGCGTGTGTATCCAAAGTTCTCCTTCTTATGAGGACACCAGTCATTTCTGATTAGGGTCCACCTAATGACCTCATTTTAATTTGACCACCTCTGCAAAGTCCCTATTTCCAAATGAGGTGACTTTCAGAGGCACTGGGTGTTAGGACTTCAACATATGAATTTTGAAGGGAACACAATGCAACTCATAACAGATGGGTTCCAGCAAGAGTAACAGGGAAGCCCTCCTTTAAATTAGGGATAAGGGAAGTCCTGATTGAGGAAAGGATATTTTAAATGACACCTAAAGGAAAAGAAGGAGTTCGTCAGATAGAGTTAAGGAAGAACGTTTCCAGGTAGTAGGAACAGTGTGTGTTAAGCCTTTGAGATGGGAAATCACTTTCTGATTTGAGGAAATGAAAAATGGTTTGGTGTGATTAGAGTATTAATTGAATAGGGGAATCGAGACAGGCAGTCATTAGAT
>CAUYSK010022759.1:0-45576 GCA_963575035.1 Avahi laniger
ATATGTTTGCTGGCCATTATTCTGTCTTCTTTGGAAAAATTTCTGTTCATGTCCTTTGCCCACTTTCTCATGGGGTTGTTTGATTTTTTTCTTGTTAAACTGATGCCACAGCACTATGAAGATTCTGATTCAATTTTGGGGGATGTGGTCTAGCATTCTCTCTCTCCCTCCCTCTTTCTCTCTCTCTCTCTCTCTCTCTCTCTCTCTGTCTCTCTCTCTCATCATAATTCAGATGCATAGTGATATCTTTTAATATACTCACCTTGTAATTGTAATAGGTGTAATAGCCTTGATTAAGGATGAAGACATCAAAGTGTAGAGACTGTATTATGTGCAAAAAATACCAAGTACTAAAATTAGAGTTCAAATTCTTATATGTATGTTCTTTTATTTCTATGTGTGAGACTAATGTAAGTATGAAAATACCTAAATCCACAAACTGAAAGACCAAAGCCACACAAAGCCTAATTATATAAATATTCATCCTCTATTCTGTGATACTCGCTAGCTACGACTGAAGGCTTTTCTAGCATTTATAGTAGTAGACGTAGGTAAACACTAAAACTTAAACAAAAAAATTACTTTGTACTTTGTAATCTCTTTATTTGATGGAGAGGATGTTAAACTTCATTTTTTTCTGCCACAGTCTTAGTTTCCTAGAGCATCCATAACAAAGTACAACAAACAGAGCACTTCCAAAAACAGAAATTTATTCTCTCAATCTGAAGGTCAGCATTCCAAAATCAAGGTGTTGACAGGGTCATGTTCCTTATGAGACTCTTTCCTTGTCTGCTTCTGTCTTCTGGTGGCAGCCATCAATCCTTGATATTTACTAGCTTGTAGTTGCAATGCTCCAATCCGCCTCCAATTCATATGGTTTTCTTCCTGTGTGGCTATCTTGATATTACATTTTTATAAGCACACCAGGCATGTTGGGTAAGGGTCTATCCTGATGACCTCATCTTTTATTTTATTTTGATGAGAACGTATAAATAAAATTTACCATCTTAGCCATTTTAAGTGCATAGTACAATAATATTAACTCTATGCACACTGTTATACAATAGATCTCTAGAATTTTTTATCTAGTAAAACTGAAACATTATACCCATTGAATAAAAATTTTCCTTTCCCCTGCCCCTAGCACCTGGCCTCTACTGTACTACTACTGTCTCTAAGAGTTTGGCTATTTTGATATCTCACTGAGTTTGAAAATCATGTCATCACTCAAATTAGCATTTCAGCTTCACCTTGTTGATAATACCAAGGCACCTAAAAAACTACAGATGAAGTTGACTGGGTTTTCAGTAGATGTTATTTAAAGTCAATTAAGAGATCTATAACAGCTGCATATTCTTCATGATTTGCAATAAGGTCTGAGGCTTCTTATTCTGCCAAATTGCTGACGTTACTCCTGAAAAAAGGCATTTTAATCAAAACCATAAACACTAGATTATTCTGTAATAATGTGACTTCCATTCTCTTTCATTCAAGTGAAATTTCTTGAATGTGAGATAAATGGTGTCATTGTACTTATTTTTTCAAAAATATGCAGTAGACTTCAGCCTCTTAATTATATTACAGCTTAGTGAGTAATAACTGACTACATTGAGGCAGTAACTATTTATTGCAGTAATTGACCTTTCTGAAAATTTATTGGGTTTCTTCAAATTCTAGCATGTCCATAGAATGCATAACATATTAAAATTACTGGTCGATACAGGGAAGATAAAGATATCCAATTGAAAAAATTACCAGTCTCCAAATTAAATATCTTATTTTCTCACAATATATTAGTTTAATAAAATAGCATTCATACCTTCTTAGCCCTGGAATTTGAGGCTCTGATGAACATATTAAAGTTTTAAATATCACGAGGTATTGATTATAAACTAAAATCACAAATTAATGGAATTATGGACATTTTGGGGAGACAAAGCATGAAAATTTCATCAGAGTTAACTTGCTCATTCCTGGGACATCAAATCCAAAGTAAAGTTTTCCTCATGTTTTCCTATTACATTTTTAGTCCACCTATTCTTCTGATGATGCCCTCGTCAACTTTGCCATCTTCTACCTGCTTTTTCCCCTTGATGGAAAGTTTATGAATTCTAAAGCCTCACTTACTTTTCTCTTTCTCCTAGCTCAAAAATATCATATAATCTATATATATTTATTTTGGCTTTCCTAGTATGAAATCAATATAATATCATTCAGTGATAAATTTCTGTGGATTCACTAAATGCGTATTTTATCTTACTGTTAATGCTTTGTAATTTATTGTATGTTATTGTACACATTGTACAATAATGTATATTGTAGCTATGTTTTCAAGTTCAAGGTTTCCAAATACTCTTCCCGGAAAGAGAAGTAAAATATTGGCTCTAGTTTCTATAATAGTTGCCAGCTTCATATTAACTGGATTGATGCCTAATCACATTCAAAAAAGGGCCACAAAAACAAAATTGTTTGCTATATGAGACCTGCTGTGGTGATAATAGATTTTAGGATAAAGAAAATTAAAAAATATTGTCTTATAGTTTTGAACATGATTCTTTATCTTAAAAGCTATCACATAAGTGCTATAGTCAATCTGTAAGATGCTTTCCTAACACATTAATAACAATGTGGGATGTGGTGTTAACCACTGAAATTACTTCCAGTTGCGCATTTTGATTAGATTTTGATTTTTAAAATACATTAAAGTTTCTAAACCATTTTTAGATTTTGAGACCCTAATGTCAATATACACATTTAGGACTTTCTGTTTCGGCTAGGACATACAGAGCTTAGAAGACTTTACTCCTACCCTTCCTTCAAGAAAAAAGCTGAACGAACTGAAACTCAAAGTCTTCTTAGGTACATCCCATTAGAGCAGTGAGGTTACATGACAAACTGATGCTCCTAAAACTGCAGAGACGTCATGTACAGAAAATCACAGCTTAACAAAAGTAGAAGTTGCTGGAATAGGAATGGGAGGAAAGCCTATTAACAAATGGTAGTTGATGAACTGTTGGTCACTTTGTGTAGCAGCTTCAGAGTTCAGACTTCCTGAGGCTTCAGTCTTAAGGTTCACTGTAGTGAGTTTTAGCTCCAGGAGCTTGTCCAGATTCCCAGAGTGAAAATCTGATATGATCCCCTCATGCTTCTCAAAAGAGGAGAAGAAAATTGACTATTATAGAATATGCTCAGGGGAAAGTAACAATTTTGAAATATGACCATGGATTTTTTTCTCTGCCTGTCCTCAAAGGAAACCACTTTGCCAGAGCTTAGCCAAAGTGAAGGCAGGTAAATATCTACCTCCAGGCCCCTCTAGCCTTTCTGTCTCAAGTCAGTCAGTCTGAGGAAAGGAGTGAGGAGTGGTGGGGAGGGGCAATGAGATGCACCTGTAAAGGTCACACCTTTGGGACACAGGCCCACTAAAAGACTGAGACCAAATTATAGGATTATAGAAAGTTTCCCTCTCCACACCTTACCGTCATATCAACATGACTTCTGTATAATAACAGAGGATTGCATGTGATAGGACTGCAAGACTCAGACCATATTTAATTATGAATTTCTAGGGAAACCTGAAGACAGCAGGAAATATAAAAAGCACCACATTAGAGGAAACTGAAATCTCTCACACTTATACCTACAGCAAACAATAAACACAGCATAACTTCTAGCCTCATAAACATAAACCCTCATACACAGTTGCAATTTCTCAGTACATCACGTCTAATTTTCAACAATGACAAAAAAATTACAGGGCGTGCTTTAAAACAAGAAAACACATTGCCTGAATAGACAATGCAAACCACAGAACCAGACTCAGAAATGGCAGAGATTTTGGAATTACCAAAACCAAGAATTTGAAATAACTCTGATTAATATTCTAAGGGTTTGTGATGGTTAAACTATGTGTCAACTTGGCTGGACTATGGAGGCCAGTTGTTTGATTAAACACTGATCTAGATGTTGCTGTAGAGATTTTTTGCTGTTGTTGTTTTGTTTTGTTTTTAGATGTGTCTGATATCTACAATCATTTGATTTTAGTAAAGGAGACTCCCTTAGTAATGTGAGTGAACCTCATCCAGTAAATTGATAACCTTAACAGTACTAAAAGAGGCTTTCTAGAGAAAGAATTCTGCCTCAAGACTGTAATGTAAAAACCCTGTCTGAGTTTCTAGCTTGTCCTGTCCAACACATTGTGGGCTTGCCAGTACCCACAATCACGTGAGCCAGTTTAATTATTCTGAAGAATCTTGAGCAATACAAATTTTGGTACTGAGAGGGGTTCTGGAGGAACAGAATCTTAGGGATAAGTTTTCTAAATTGGTGCTGGGGTTTATGGAATTGGTTCTCTAATCTGATTAGATTTAAAGGCATGAATAAGTTACATGATGAAATGATTCAAATGCCCATGGCCCCACCTCCTGCTACAGTATTTTCCCTTTCCAATTGCACCTGTCATTTCATGTGGAGTTCTTTATAATCTTTTGATTATGGAAGACAAAACTCAGGACTGTTTTACAGAATACTCTGTGTAATGCACAGCCTGTGCTGAAAGTAGAGAGCTACAGCATTTCAGCCCCTTTCTGGGATGAAAGAAGAAGAAGAAAGAAGAAAAGTGAAGGAAGAAAAGAAGAAGAAGAAGAAGAAGAAGAAGGAGAAGGAGAAGGAGAAGGAGAAGGAGAAGGAGAAGGAGAAGGAGAAGAAGAAGAAGAAGAAGAAGAAGAAGAAGAAGAAGAAGAAGAAGAAGAAGAAGAAAAAGAAAAGGAGAATGGGAAGGAGAAGGGGAAGAGGAAGAGGAAGAAAGAAAAAGAAGAAGAGTGGTGCAGTGAAATCCTTTCAGGGACCAGAATTCTGAGCAGTGCATGTGTTTGTTCATTGTGCTTGAAAGGGAAATTGATCAGAGGTATGATTACATACTGATTTATGGGCTATGACTAATGATTTATGGGCTGGATAATTGTGAGATTCATTTTCATAGCTTCTCTGAGGTTTTCAATGATATAAAGACCAAGATGCCCACAGTAAAGACCAGTAATATGTTATTCTTTTGTGTTTTCTCCTTCTCTCTTCCACCCTTCTCAGTCTCCCTCTCCTGTTTCCTGGAACAATTTCCTAAAATAAATTAGCTATGCATAAGCCCTTGTCTCAGCTTTTACTTTCTGGGGTAAAGCAAAGACAATAAACAAATAGCCAATAAGCATGGGAAAAGATGCTCAATATCATTACCCATTTGGGAAGGCATTTCGAAATCACAGTGAGATATCACTTCATACCCACTCTGATAGCTATATTAAAAGACAAATAATAACAAGGTTTGGTGCATTTGTGGAGGAATTAGAACATTTATACACAGCTGGTAGGTATATAAAATGGTACAATCACTTTGGAAAACATCCTGGCAATTCCTTAAAAGGTTATATACAGAGTTGCCACATGACCCAACACTTCCACTCTTAGATTTATACCAAAATCAATGAAAACATATGTCCACACAAATCTTGTACATAACTATTTGTAGCAACATTATTCAAAATAGCTAAAAAAGTAGAAACAATCAAAATGTCTATCAGCAGATCAATGGATAAACAAAAGGTAACATATCTACTTATTGGAATATTATTTGGCAATAAAAGGAAATCAATGATACGTGCTACATGGAGGAAACTTAAAAACATTATGCTGCAAGAGAAGTTAGTCATTAAAAATCACACACTTTATGATTTCATTCATATAAAATGTCCAAAATAAGTAAATCCATACAGACTTAGTAGATCAGTGGTTTCTACAGTCTGAGGGGAAGGGAAACTGGCAAGTGACTGCTAACAAATATGAGCTCCTTTTCTAAATTGAGGAAAATAAAATTAGGAGTATGATCGGATGCACAACTCTAACTATACTGAAAACCTATGAATTCTACCCTTTAAACAAGTGAATTTTATGGTATGTAAATGTTATCTCAAGCTATTATTTTTTAAAAAAAAATGAATATGTAACTTATTTTTTCCCCCTTCAGGGACATCACAGGCAGTTATGATCTCACCAGATCTCCATGAGAAAAGAAATAAGATTTACTTTCTAGAAGGGAAGTAATGTTCTTCGATAGGCCCATATAGTACATTCTTTTATATGAAAGCTCTTTTAGCAGATGATATCTAGACCATCTGAATTGTTTATTGTAAATAAATCTGTAATATTTGGTTATATGAGCTCCAGATTCTTTGAATAATGGATATATTTTAGACCATTGGTAGGAACATTGTTTTACATAGGCTTTGCAATAGGCATATTTCATGCAGTCAGAACAATGACTACAATGGGTGCATCACTGATGCAAAAATTTTGCTATCTCAGTTCCTTTTGAAAATTAGCTAATAATAAAGACACTGCTATGGAAGAAGAAATCTAAAACATATATATACTCACAACATTTTCATACTATTTTAAGGTGTCATGAACCTCTTCATTGCCCACCAGATTTGAATTTGATATTTAAGTTTGAATTAAGACATGGTTCATTTCTTTTGCCCCAGGGTAGGGATTAAATTTCTTTATTAAAATATTATCTTTTCATGGGATTTTCATACAGCTCATTATATTTGGATCATGATTTAATGTTATTTCTGTGACCTTTCTTTTTTCTTTTTTTTTTATTATTCAAAGACATTTTACGATCACATTTTAGCTGATAAAACAAATAAGGGAACTTCTTATTAATTCCTTGGCACACATTTCTCAGCGCCTCAATTATTTAGCATTTAATATAATAAAGCACTTTAGAGATCCCATAAGAAAATTGCCACCTATATACTTAAATGAATCACCCTGGTTGCTGGTATTCTCTGCTGTCAGATTTTGGGACACAAGAAAACTTTTTATTAAATATGATTTCAGCAGTCCATGCCTCAAACAATTTAGAATACTGACAACTTTTCTTTCGATGTTATAATGTCCCCGAACTTACAATTCTCTGATTTAGTTCCGTGAACTGCATCTTCTCTCCTGAGGATCCCAGGGATACTTCCATTTTCCATACCAACACAACACATTTCTTTCAATCAGATTATCTTTCCTTTTCTAGTAGAATGGGGTACTGTGTAAAGAATCAGAAATATTTCATTTCCCTGAAAAAGTATAATAATGGCAGAGGGTTAAAAAAGCAATAGGAAGAGGGATATTGATATATGTTCTAGCCCTTTCCTTTTCTCATTTTAATAAGGAGTCTGACTCAATTTTTGAATGGTGACTGCCTTTATTTTCCACATCTGAACAAACTAATAAGAAAGCCTGGGTGCTCTGGGTGCTTACTCATTTGGCACCAGCAGAAGATTCAAAAACACACAAGCTCCTGACTGTGTGTAGGAAATCCCAACCTGGTCCTACACCCTATCCACAATAAGAACAAACAAACAATAAAATAGCTGGTCTCATCTCATTTCCTTGTTCTTGAAAACTACTTTAAGATCAGCTTGAAAGAATAATTCTGCTCTTTCCAGAATGTCTCATTATGTAAGCAGTTAACCTGCTGAGGCCTTCACTATGTGTATGTGTGTGTGTGTGTGTGTGTGTGTATGTGTGTGTGTGTGAGAGAGAGAGAGAGAGAGAGAGATCATCATTCTTGTTGAACCAAATTTTGGGTGGGAGTTTATCTTGTGACTTCAGGTTGGCTATAATGTTTATTATATCCTGTGGACTCCGATGTATACTGCCTCCACAGTTTTTGCTAGATAAGAAATCATTTCAGTGGAGAAGAGACCTGACATCTTGGAAGAAGGAATGAGAATGAGCACTAAATGACTGAGAGGAAATAAAGAAAGATCCCATGATATACTGCACTCACATTGGTAAACAGAAAGAGGGAGTTTTTAGGATGTTGTATTTAGGATGTTCTTAAATAAATGCCTGTTCCTTATTGCAACTTAAAAAAAAATTCTTGACAAGAGACAGAATTTGATTTAGGTGCATTATATTAGCTTGGTAGGGATACTGTAACAAACTGCCAAAAATTAGGTAGTTTAGACAACATGAATTTATTGTCTCAGTTCTGGAGGCAAGAAGTTCAAGATCAAAGTGTCAGCAGGTTTGTTTCTTTCTGAGAGCTGTGAGGGAAAGATCTGCCCTAATCCTCTATCCTTGGCGTGTACACTGACATATTCTCCCTTTGTATGCACATCATCTTCCCCTTTCTCCATGTCTTCATCCACATTTTCCCTTCTTGTAAAGATACTAGTCATATTTGATTATGGCCCAAAACAACGACTTCACCTTAACTTTGTTACCTCTATAAATACCTTATGTCCAAATAAAATTACATTATCAGGTATCGAGGTTTAGGATTTCAACCTAAGAATCTGGGGGACACAATTCAACTTATGACACTCATCTACTAATTTTCTCCAACCTGGTACAAAATACAAAGTAACCAGGTTGTTTAATATGTTTATATTATCTTCCTTACTTGTCATTAATAGTTTAAAGGGTATAACTCTCCAGAAACTTCATTAGATTCTCTAGCTTTATTTCTTGTCTATCATAATGCTAAAAATTTACTTTGCCTTTTTCAAAAATCTTTATAACCATTCAATTGAAAATTAAGATTATTTGCTTTGCCAACACTAGTTGCAAAATTGGTTGCCTTCATAAGCTTACTGTGATCTGTTTTTGTTGTTGTTGTTGTTTTTCATTTCTTTATTATTTAACTAATAAAAAGACATAATTTTTGCACATCTATTTGCACTTGCATTCTTCACATACAGTATATTATTTAATGTTATATAAATTTATATGAGCTGGAGGAATTATTTTTATTCCTTAGAAAAGAGTAAAATAAAACTCAGAAAGAATCAGTAATCATTCTAATGTAGATGTGTGTCAGAATTAGAGTTACAACCCTTAGTTCAACAATTGTTTACAATGACTTGATAATAATTCTAGACATTAACAGTAGAAGTTTAAAAAAGTGTAAGATAGACCTGACAGTGAGTTCCAGACAATGTCACCAAATACAAACAAAGCTCATGGAACAGGAAACAAAAATAAACAAAATTTGTACAAAAATATATACAATATCAGGATATGTTGAATGTCAAAAGATAAATAAAGCAGGATAAAGGGATAGAGAATAAGCAGGGATTGCTATTTTCAATGAGATTGAAGTTGCTGTCCACTGCCAAGTGAAATTACAAAAAGAATCACACACACACACACAAAAAAAAATTTAAAAAATTACTTGGAAAATAAGTTAACCAGGAATATATGAAGACTGTGAAAACCTCTTCAAGGACAATTACATGTAAGCAGGATCTGAATGAAATGTGAATTAATCTTAGACTACATTTGTGGAATAGCATCTAGGCTAATAGAACAGCCTGTGCAAAGCTCTAATGAAAGAGAATGGTTGGTATGCTGAAAAAAACAGCAAAATCATTGTTTCTAGAGCAGGCTAACCAAGGGAAAAGAAGTGACAGAATTCAAAGTGGTCAGAGAATGAACAGTGGTTCTTGAATGCTCTGAGGGATGTGGATATTATACACAATGTGATGGGATGCTGTTTGTTTTGTTTTATAAAATCATAAATTAATACATTAATTTTAAAAAGACTAAAGGAAAGCAAGAGCATAAGTAAGGAAGTAAGCTTTGAGGCTAATTGGCACAAGTTCAGACAGAAGAAGATGGTGTTGGGTGCTAGGTAACTACAATTCAGATGATAGAAAGTAGTTGAGTTTAGGAAATGCTTTCCGGTTACAACAGGATGTGCATTTGTATTGAATTTGAGGTATGAGAGAGGAATAGGACTCAAGGTGGAATCCATGTTTTTATCTGAGTAATGAGTGAATTATGTTGCCATTTCCAAAGGAGAAGAATACTGGGGATAGGAGAGATTTCAGTTAAAAATTTTAAAAAATATGTTTCAGATATGTTACAGTTAATATGCATTTTAGAAATCAAAATGCACTTGTCATATATGCAATTCACTGGGAAACTGGAATTCAGGAATTGCTCCCCTGAATTGATTAGTTCTATCGTGGACCACCATTGCAGGCGTATAAGTTATTAAGTATGAAATGTCCAATTGAGGATATAAACTGTGAGGTCACCAGCCATGGAACTGGAGGAGATAAAGGAAGAAAAAGAGAGGTTGGGAAACTGAGCTCCAGGATACTCCAGCACTCATGATTAAAGAACAAGAGAGACCTTCATAGAAAAATACTGAGATAAAAATGACAAACCTAAAGAGTATAATGACTTGGAAACCAATGGAGAATGTATTTGGAAAAGGAGAGTGATCAACTTAGAACAGATCTTGATATGTACAAATCTGCAGGTTACTGATGACTCTGATTAAAAAAAAATGTTATGTGAAGTGATCAACAAGAATGTGGAAATGGGCAGATTCAAGATAGAAAGTCTAAAGAAAACCTGTGGGTTTTTCGTAAGTGTTATATCATGGTGAGGAAGTGCCCTTCTATTCTAATTTTATGAGTGTCTTTTTTTTTTTTTTACCACGGAAGGGTGTGAGATATTGCAAAATGATTTTTCTGCATAACTTATGATGATTATGTTTCCCCTTTATTCTATGGGTGTGGTGTATTACATTGATTAGTTCTATCGTGGACCACCATTGCAGGCGTATAAGTTATTAAGTATGAAATGTCCAATTTCCTTAAGTACTAAGTTTAACCGTTGATATCTCGGACATTTCACTTTGATACTTCTTGTTTTATTTTTATTGTGAAAACACATCCTCATTCTTTCAAGCACATTGTTAGGCTTGTAATTATCTCTTAGTTATTTTAGAGCTAATTTTGTGAAACCAGAGATAAATCAAAAATTCACGTTATTTTTGAATATGATTTCCAATGTGGAACCAATGCTGCACAGACAGCTTGAAATATCAACAAAGTGTTTGGGAAGGATGTGGCTAATGAATGTACAGTACATTGATGGTTTGAGAAATTTCTTTCTGGTGATTTTAATCTTGAAAATGAACCAGGTGGGTGACCAGAGACCAATGTGGATAATGATGAGCTGAAAGCTGCAGTGGAAGTGCAACCATCTCAACCTATGTGTGAATTAGCAGCAAGGTTTGACATTACTATTCCAACAATATTGATCGATTTGAAACAAATCAGCAAGGTAAAGAAGCTAGATAGATGGGTTCTGCAAGAATTAATGAGCATCAGAAAAGAAATTGTCTGGAAGCTTGCCTTTCTTTGCTGTCAAACATAAAGGTGAACCATTTTGACACTGTTTTATTATGTGTGATGAAAACTTGGTTCTTTTTGACAATCACAAACATTTGGCACAATGGTTGGATAAATATTAAATGCTGAAACATAATCCAAAACCGAGTATTCATCAAAAAAGAAAAGCTAATGGTGTCTGTTTGGTGGTCTAGCACAGGTATCATCCACTACAGCTCCATAAACCTGGTCAATAAATTGCAGTGGATGTTTGCTTACCAATTGGATAAAATAATGAGGATGCTAGAGATTAAGTAGCCGAGACTGGTCAATAAAGACAGGCCAATCCTCTTTCAAGACAACGCTCAACTACATGTTGCACAAACAACACTGCTCATACAGAGCCTGGACTTGGAAACTGTCTGTCATCCACTGTACTAAACAGACTTTGCACCAACTGACTACCCCTTCTTCCAGGCTTTGGACCACTTCTTTCACAGAAAAATATTCAATTCTCAACAAACTGTGGATAACACCTTTCGTGTTTTCATCACCACTTGCTCTCTAGGCTTCTTCGCTGCATAAACAAGTTACTATTAAGATGGCAAAACTCTGTCAATAGTTTAGGTGCATACTTTAATTAATTGCACTGATTCTTGTTGGAGATATAATAAACTAAACTTTTGATTCAAAATTGGACATTTCATATTTAATGAACTAAATATATTGCTAGCTTTGGATTGCTAGTGTTTTTTTTTTCTTCTATATTCATAAGGGCTGTTAACCTGTAGTTTTATTTTCCTGTGATTTATTTAACTATCGTTAGTATCAGGGTCATGTTGGCCTCACAGAATGATTGAGGGAGTGATCTTTTCTCTTTTCTGGAACAATTTGAGCAGGATTGATATTGATTCTTCTTTAAATGTTTGAAAGAACTTCAGAGTGAAGCCATCTGGATCTGTGCTTTTGTTGTTGTGAGTTGATAGATTACTTATGTAACCTGTTTATCTGCTAAAGTTCTGTTCAGAGATCTCTTTCAATTTTGGTAGCCTCTGTAGTCTTGGACACTTGTTTTCTGGTTGAAATTTCTCTCTTTTAATTAAGCTTTAATTATACACTTTGAGTACCTGGAAAAATGAGAAAGTATATGTAATTTGTCTCTTCCCTTTCTCAACCCAAACATCATACGTATCCTGCTTAGTTTGAATTTCTTCTCAAAGGATGAGTGAGGCTTCTGTCATTTATCATTCTCACATGGCTGAAACCCAACTCTTAGACTTTCTAGTTTAATATTCCAGCATCACCCAAATTTCCAAATGTATCATGGCAAGGTAGGTGGTGTTCGGATGCCAGTGTATAGAAAACTAAGATGTTCACAAACTTTCAAAACCGGAAACTTATATGAGAACAAAAAAATATATATATTAAATATTCCAGGGATAGTAGCCTTATATGAATCATATGCAAACTAAGAAAATACAAAAAAGTGTGTAGAAATTCACTATGTATGCATACATGTTTATATACATATATCGTGTGTATGTATATGAATGTGTGTGTGTGTATGCACCACCCTGAACATGTCAGCTGTCAGAAGCTAAGCAGGATCACATGTGTCTAGCATTTGCATGGGAGACCACTTGTCATACCAAATGCTGTGTACCTCCTGCCTCCTGCCAGCCAGTCATCTCTCTTCTTTTCTTTCCTCCACTCCCTCCCCTACCAGCCACCTCATGGCTCCTTTTAAACACCTCCTGCTGAGTCCACCCCAACCTCAGCATCCCAGTCACCATCACTATCCCAACCCACGGCCCTAGAATAGGCAGAGTCAGGCAGTGACATTTGAGCCCTTTAACTTCACAGCCCCATACTTAGGGACAACTACAATAAGGATTCATATATATAATAGCACTATCAAGAAAATCTTAATATATATTTGAAGATTAACACATATTTTAAGATATATATTTATTCTGCATAAATATTTGTGCACTGGTTGAAATCATATCCTATTACTCAGGCTGGGCACTAGGTTAAATGTCACAAAAAAATTGTCAAACATTATTTTTGACTATAAGTATTATTACTACATTAGTAAGCCCAGCATTGTATACAAGGATTTAGAAAGCCATTTTTATGATTTGCAAGATATAATTACCATCACATTATTTTTTGTTTCACTTCTCCCTCCTCCTAAGAGTGTTTTAAGTTCAGATTAAATAAAACATGATTACAAAACACACTTTCGCAAGTTTGGTCTTAAAAGCTTAAGATTCCTAATTATACAACTATGTATGTTCCATTTCGTATGATCATCATAAAAATATTTAAAAACATATATGAAACTATTGCATTTGTTTAGTTTTATCTTCTCGTAATAAAGTGAGTATACTCTGGTGTAATTCTGAAAAATAATTTTTAAATATACTCTCTAATAGATAAAATAATTAATTTTCTTGGACAAAATAGATGTAGTAACACTAAGTAATTAATAGCAGTTAAGATTAAGATTTCAATCATTCGTCGTAAAATTATACTCACATTTATACAATAGATATAGTTTACATCTTTCTATACATAAGAACTGTACCGTCAGAAAGACTAATCTCTCATGTTCTCATTCATATGTGGGAGCTAAATATTAAAAGTTATTGATCTCATGGAGACAGAGAGTAGAATGATGGTTACAAGAGGCTGGGAAGGGTAACAGTGAGGGGGGATAAAGTGGGGATGGTTAATGGGTGCAAAAATATTGTGGGATAGTTAGAATGAACAATATTTGACAGCACAACAAAGTGATTATAAGCAATAATAAGTTAGAGTATACTTAAAATAATTAAAACAGTGAAATTGAATGTTCCTAACACAAAGAAATGATAAATGCCTGAGATGATAGATATCCCAATTATGCGGATCTGATTAATTCACATTATATACCTGTAACAAAATGTCACATGTACCTTATAAAGATATACAATGATTATGTATCCATAACAATTTAAAATAAAAAATATAAAAAAAACCCATGTCTTAACCCTAAAAATAATGTTATTTCATGTAACTGTTAATATATTTCACATTCATTATTTATGTATTCAGAATATATTTCTCATTCATTATTTGAAAGGTGAACACAGAATTTTATTTTATTTTCCTGAAGTACTATTACATTGCATATTTTATTTCAGAAAATAAAATTCTGAAGGCAGAAGTATAAGCAAATAATATTTTATATAGTTACTAAACTGCCCTAAATTTAGTATTTTTTAGGAAAGAATCTGGTGGTTTGCTCATTCTGAGTTGGTATAATTATTTTCTAACATTCTTAAACATAAAATTTATATTGAAGAAAGATGTAGATATGAAAATTTGCCAAAGAGTTTGAAAAATGAAAACAAGACTAACCGATTAACACAAAATGCCAAAAATATTGTGCATGTTAGATGGAATTGGATTGTGATGAACATTTAAAATTATGTAGTTTACCAGATTAAGGATTATAATTAAGGAACCATTTATTTCTTATTACTAAACATAAACAAATACATTTACACAAACTATGTTAACTGATAAGAATATAATCTAACGATTCAGAAGCTTAGCATAAAAACATTAAACATACTTAATCTAGTGTGAAAAAAATTTAAAAAAAGAATGTAATCCAACAAATAGACTCTTCTCTCTTGTCATCAAAATTGATGGTGATTCCTATCATTTCCTTTAACAACACCAGAGTTTGTTTAGGTCAGATAATAGCACACCAATGATAGACTATTTGCCTGTATCACCCATTATACTTTAAATAAATTTTATTGCATTACTATTGTAATTTTACTATAGTAATTTAATGACTATAGTAATTTTATTGCAATTACGATAGCAATTTCCTTTGGCTGCCTAATTGCCACAAACTTAGTGGCTTAAAACAAGAGAAGTTTATTCTTTGACAGTTCTACATTCCACTGTTTTAAAATCAGTTTCACTGAGCTGAAATCAAGGTCTCCTGAGGACCAGACTCCCTCCAGAGGCTCTAAGGACAAATCTATTCCTTTCCGTTTGCAGCTTCTGGTGGCTGCCAACATGTTTTGACTTGTGGCTGCATCACTGAAATTCTTCCTTCATGATCACATTGCCAACTATTCTTTGTGTGTAGCCTCCTTCTGCTTCTGTCTTATTGCATTTAGAATGCACTAGGAAAATTCAGAATAATCTCATCTCAAGATACTTAATTTAATTATATCTTAAAACACTTTTTATTTTCTAATAAGTTACCATACACAGATATTAGAACATGTACATATCTTTGGGAGCCATTATAAACCTACCTAAGAAGAAACCAAATCACAGTAAATTAATTTGTCCGCAATTACACAGACATTAAGTGACCTGGCCTAGGTCAGATCCCAGATGGTCTCTAAGAGTTTTCTCTCTCTGTCTCTCTGTCTCTCTGTCTCTCTGTCTCTCTCTCTCTCTCAAGCACTATTTTCAGAACGTAAAGACAGCATCTGTGCCTGTTTAGTTTACCAATATTTTATGATCATTTAAGACATGATGATCATTTAAAGCATGATGCATGCTAAATAAAGTCTTTATTGGATCATTCTGTTGGCTCTGCAGAAAATTTAGGTTTCTCTTTTAACATATTTGCCTGATTTTATTGAATGAAGTTAGCATTGATTTTAGTTCTTTGCCTTAATTGCTTCTTAACAGAAAAAAACATGTAAAATTAAGAATAGGCTGTGTACTTGGGTATTTTTCTTCATTGTTAAACATGGTCGTTTTAGCTGACACTGTTATTTTACTTACAGGAAACAAAACCTCACAGAAAAGTATTCTAAACACTATTAAAAAAAAAATCATGTAAACCAGAACCAGGACACAAATCTACTGAAGACTCATGTTTTTTCCTACTATACCACACTGCCAAAGGCTGCACATTTACTTTGATTTTCATACATGAAGCTTTATTAGTTTTCTTTCTTTATATTTGAGCCTTAATACCTCTTGATAGAGGTTCAGGTTTTCATAGTTCTATAAATAACTAAAATGATAAATTAGCATTTTCGACACTAAAAATTTAAAAACAGAAGTGGTAATTTGGAAAAGGAAATAAACTGGTGAAAAATACAGTGGATTGTCTTATGATGTAGGAACCTAGCTTTTGAGGCCAGAAATAAAACATTGACATTTTAAAATGTTATTTTGTATATTTTAATAATTATAAAAATATATATTTGTGACAGATATTTTTTAAAAAAATTTATTGATACATAATATTTGTACATATTTGTGAGGTAGATATGATATTTTGATACATGCAAAGAATGTGTAATGTTTACGTCAGGGTATTTAGTATATCCATCACCTTGAGCGTTTAATATTTTTTGTGTGTGTTGGAAACATTTCCAATCTTCTCCTTTAGCTATTTTAAAATATATGGTATATTGTTAACTGTAGTCACCCTACTAGTCTATCAAGCTGTGATAGATAATTTTAAAAATATAGTGGTGTCAATTGAGCTCTAAATATTTTTATTTTCATTTTCCAATTTATTAAATTTATAGAGTATGTATTGACTGCCTCTTTATGGAAGACAAAGAATTAATAAACCAAAAATCATAAACTGTCTTCTTGTCCTCATTTCTTTAAATTTTTCTTTAGTTTTTGTGTTAAAAATGATATTGCTAGTTCTTCTAGTGCTCATATTCCTAACATGAAAAAAATCTCTTCAGCCTCTAGGTCTTGATGTGACAAATATAGATGCACTCCATTTTTTTTCTAAAAATCTATGAATTGTATTTATAATAGTATGTTGCATGTCTTTCTTATGCAGATATTAAGGATTCCGGAACATGTGGGTAACACAAATTTGATGTAGCAAATGTAATACCTTTTTGTGAATTCACCTAAAAAAAACTTGACACATACAGATGATTAAAAAAAAAAAACTATTTTTTTCTCTGGTTGCTCATTCATGCTTTAAGTGTACTAAGAGCTGCTTTTAGTAGGACTCACTGTTAATCTATTTGAAAAGTTAGCCCTTCCCAAAGGACATGATGTTATTTAAAATGGCAAAGAAAAATGCGCACCACACAATAGGATGGACATATTTGAAACCTGGACTGAGGGGGGGGAGGAGGGGCAAGGACAACACACGTAACCTAAACCTCTGTACCCCCATATTATGCTGAAATAAAAAAAAATGACAAAAAAGAAACAATGATGCTTGCTAAAATAATGTCTGTCTAGTAATATCCTGTTATTCAAAGGCAATATATTAAGATATCGACTTAAGAAAGTGAAAGGAATCACATTATTTGTAGACAATACGATTATCTGTGTAGAAAACTCTGGAGAATTATTAAAGAAATTATTTGAATTAATAAGATTTCAACAAAGCTGCTAGATATAAGGTCAACATACATAATTCAATTCTGCTCCAACGTAACAGCGCCAACTGATAGAAATAAGTATTTTAAGAAAAGAATAATAAAAAAACTATAAGAAACCTACCTAATATCACTTATTTTACTTATTTATTTTTTTAGAGACAGGATTTCACTCTGTTGCCCACGCTGCAGTCCAGCGGTGCAATCATAGCTCACTGTAGCATCAAATTCCTGGGCTCAAGTGATCCTTCTGCCTCAGTCTCCTGAGTAGCTGGAACTACAGGCATATGTCACGACACTGGGCTAGTGGCTAAATTTTTTAGGTTTTATAAAGATGAAATCTCATTATGTTGCCCACACTAGTCTCGAACTCCTGGCCTCAAGTGAAACATCCTCCTAAAGTGCTGGGATTACATGTGTAAGCCACTGTGCCCAGACAAGATCCCTTCATTAAATACATGACCGCATATGCTCTGCAGAGTCTTGTCAACTATCCAGCCTATAAAATAAATGTAATCAATATAGTTTGCAGTATTTTTAAACTGATTTCTCTCTATATAATGTAAAAGTGGCTTAAACTCTGTTTGGATAAAAGAAAGATGAGGAAAGGGGTGGGGTGAGGAACAACTGTTGCCAAGTTGAATTCCTGGTCATGCCTGGGATGTGGTAGTGCTGTAATCACCAAGGGGAATAAAAACATACCAAGGAGACCTGGACTTGGAAGATGAAAGGTAGGGAAAATCAATAAGTGGATCAAAAAGAAAATCATATGGAATGTAAGTTCAACCAAGAATGTAGTGCCTTGAATGTTTTTGCTTGTTTTAGCAAAAATGAAAATAAATGGGAAACATTTCAAGGCTGTTAGAACTCCAAGGATATGGATGATGTTTCAGCTTGTAAATGGAAGGAACATAACATGAAAAAGGAATTAGGCAGATACCTGTTTTTACTGGAACATGGTCCATATCATAAAAGTAATCAGGAAAAGATTATATAAGCCACAAGAAAAAAAATCAATAGACTATCAAGACATAGGAGTATTCAGTAAGGCAGTTATGGTTCTTTTCTTACCCTTACTCTACTGTATTTCTGGAATGGATATGATGTCTGAATGTGGGGCAATTTTCTTACCCAAATTATGGAAGAATAGATTGCATGCACATCTACTCTCATGACTGCTTTAATTTTCTATGTGAAATAATAAAATTATCTAAGGCAAATCAGCTTGTTAATTTAAAAGTACACAGAAAAGTTGGAAAGCAGTAAGAAATTCTAGTATTAATAATTTTTTAGACACATGTATAGGTATCCACAAAATTCCTGATTAAACACTCTATATGGCCTGGGAAAAAAGCTGATGAATTCTGCAGCTAGCCTCTAGGTTATAAGGGTCTTCGTAAAATGATACTTACTCATATTTTCACCTGTGCTCTATATGGTATTAACAATTTAAGCTGTGTAACCATCTAAAGGAGATTAACATTATTTGAATAATATTTTTAATGCTTTCTTTTCCCTTCTATTTTGGAATAACATCAAAGCCAATTTACATTCACGTGGGTTGGGCTTCAACACAGAGTTATTGTTTTTTTCACAAGGATATTTGAATTTTACAGGTTATTGTCACAACCTGGTAAGAACACATTTAGATTTGATTCCATGGAAAAGAATGTATTCATTATTCTTATGATATAACGTTCATATTTCAATGTGAAGACAGAGGTAAGGCTGAATTACAAATGCTTATTAATCATAAGACTTCTAGAGGATGGCTGCTTAAACCAATAAAATGCAAAGCAAAGTAAAAATGGCTCCAAGTAAAAATTTAGACATATTTTGAAGGGTGATTTTTGGCTGTTATTATGCCTTAGATGAAATTGCTTATATAGTATTACAGGAGAAATAAAAAATTTTGAGGACTGAAATAGCCATGTTCTGGTTATGTCAGAATATTATCCTTCCAGGCAGAAAATGCTCAGAAGAGTTCACTCATTAAGTGGGAATGGTGTGGACTTATTATGAGCGTCTGTCACCTACAAACAGGCAGATGACACATTCCTTTTGGTTTTACATTATATTCTATAGGAGAATGGGAGCCTTTATAGAATCAATTATTGGAGAATACTAAATGAGCAGCATGGTTTGCACATAGTGGCTCAAAAGTGGAAGACCAGCATGATGTCTAAAAAGCAGCTACATTTGACTGGGTGATGACTGCTCTTTGGCTCAATTTGGAAACAGATAAACCTGCTCAGTGGGAAGATTTAAAATATATCTTCCTCCTGGCATTGTAGAAACTAGATAGTAACAATAACAATATACATTTTTACAGGTTTTTGAAGTAAACAATGGACTGACAATATTGTCTGGAAAATGGATCTCAGGTAACTGGTAGAAAAAGGCAACCCTAATATAGAACACTATGTTATGGAAATCTATGAATTTGATGGGAGAGAGAACATAAAAGCAGAGTGAGAGGAGAAAACAAAAGTAGAGCATGCATGTGTACATCAAAAGAACAGTATTTCAAATTATGAATATGACTGGAGCCAACAAGAATGTGCCCTTTTTTAAATTTGGTTCTTGGAAGTGGCCGCTTAAGCGCATGGAGTGAGTAGCCATAGCCATAGAGGCATTGAAGCAATGTAACGATAAGCAGGAAAACACAAACAAACAAATAAGCATGCATCCCATCATCATAGAAGCTTAACATGTGACTAACATTTCTATTGTCAATAAAAAAAGTTAGAGAATAAATGCAGCCTTAGGCTGTCTACCACAGTGGTTGGGACCACCCCAAGTTGGTAGTTGGATTACATTGGCCCATGATGGTTCTACGTGGTTACAGGTGGATCTTGAGTGGGATAGATACTCATTCTGGATTTTTATTTGTATATCCAATAACTGAAACAAATGCTTTCAACAGAAATAGATATTTAGAGCACAAATATTTCATTTTAAATCACATATCATATGATAAACAAACTCATTTTATAGCAAATGCAGTGCAGCAATGGACTGAGAAGCATCATTTACCACTAGCTAAGTACCACAAAGTAGTGCACTCATTGAATATTGGTATAGGCAATTGTAACATCCACTTATTAAATGAGAGTGGGGAGAGAGGAGTAACTTTAAAAATGAAGGGCTGTCTTGGTTTGCATATTTAAATAAATGAATGTCAAGACTTAATATATGCCATAGCGAAAAGTGATCAGCTTTGGATAGATTGTTAAGATACTGTGAAGAAAGTAGAGTGGAGGGTCCCACAATGGTGGGAAATCTTTTAAAGGCCACACTTAAGGTTCCAGAAGGCCACAGGTTCCCCAGCTCTGGTGGAGGATGACAGAGGAACTTATATAAATTTCTTCCCTGTATCTATTTTTTTTTCTGCTTGATCATGTGGTGGCAGGACTTGGATTGCATTTATGATTTAGAAAGAAAAGATAAATCACTATCATGACACCATGACAATATCTCTCAATGCAGTCAGTTCTCCGATTCTGCATTCAACATCCTTAGATTCAACCAACCACAGATCAAAAACATTTAAAAAAAAGAAAAAACATGAAATAACACTACAACAATAAATATACATATATATAAAAATAATACAGTGTAACAACTATTTTACATGGCATTTGCATTGTATTAGGTATTATAAATAACCTAGAAATGATTTAAAGTATACAGGAAGATGTGCATAGGTTGCATGCAAACACTATACTACTTTATTTAAGGGACTTGAGCATCCATGGATTTTGGTGTCTGTGGGGGTCCTTGAATCAATTCCCCACAGACTCTTAGGGGTAGTTGTATAATTCTGAATTCCTAAAGGAATGATGGGGCATGTTGGGTTTTTTTCATTTGTATAAACTTGGACTAGAAATGTTTGCCTCTATCCTGCCCAGTGGATGACTGCCTTACAAGCTTGTATTTTTCTAATTTAGCCTTTGTGGCTGGCAATGGATGAAGTGGAGGCATGGGGAAGACTCATACTGCTGTCAGGTGTCAACCTAAAGAAAAAATAAGAGAAAAAATATTTCCTAATATAATGATTTTATTTGGGAGTTAGCAGAAAGGATTATAATTTGCAAAGCACTGCTGTGGTAAACCACAGGTGCATCTGAACAGGGGAGGGTAAACAGAAGCTTTTATTGGCAAAAAGAAGATCATGAAACTACTTGAAAACAAAGTTGAGTGGTTCCAGAGGTTCAAAGCCTGAGCTGTGGTCAGTTCATTGGTAGAGGTTCTGTTGCAGAGCAAATGTGCTTTCAAAATCATCTTATCTGAATTGCTGCAGGCTTAAAGAAGAAATTTCCTGTGGGGTTATTTTAGAAAGTACTTGAGATACTCCTTGCTTTAGACACACAAACGTAAACTCTCCTCCTTAATTCTTTCCTGGTTCCAACATGTTTGGTTCTGACAAAAGCGATTTCATCGTGATATTGGAAAATTTCACACAGGTCTATTGGTAAACCTGCCAGCTGAACCTCACAGTCTTGCCCTTAGATGGAGGGTCTGGGTTAAAATTTTTGAAAAATAGAAAGAAGAGAAAGTAATTGCTGATTGAAAGGGAGCCAGTAAATTAATAATACAAAAATGAAAATCTAATATAATCTGGTAAATCATGAGAGGTTGAGAGCAATATAATGATATATCTTAGTTATATATTACAGATACTCCTTTTAAAAGTAAGATATAATTATTGCCCAATGAATGTACACAAAGAACAGTATGTTTGGTGGATAAACAAATATTGGCCAAAACATTCTAAAATAACCACTGTCATAATTAACACAAATGTAGGGGTCTTACCACAAGCAGAAATTACTTTTAATGAGAAGATCCATATTAATTATTATCCTGCATTGAACACTAAGAAGAGATGTTAATTTAGGAGAAAGGGAAAGGAAGGCAAAAGCTTGCACATACAAGGCATTTTTAGAAATTCATAAGACAAACTCAAAAGATATTTACAAAATACACTAGGGAACAAAGATGGGAGAGAACATGTACTCTGCTCCAGGAGGATTTATTGAGCAAGCTCCTTAGATACACACAGAGATATCTCAGGGACAACTGCCTCAGATCTTGGCAGTGTAAACACAAGAAATAAACTCATGTTATATTTACAATCCCATAGCTTCAAGGAATTCATAAATGTATAATGTAATTTGCATAGGTGCTCTGTGACTGCCAGATCCCTATACATAAACAAAACATAAATATATGCAATCATGCAGTTACTAGGAATGGGAATCTGTTCGACTTGACTCAAATTTTACCAGTAAATGAAAAATAGAAATTATTTAAGGAAAAGTTTTTTGTAAATCCTTATCAGAAAAACCTTGTAATGTGAATTGAAGTTGTGTTCAACAGAATAATAGTCCCTTCTAATCCTTGAAACTTGTGAATGTTTCCTTACATGGACAAAGGGACTCTGTAGAAGTGATAAAGGATATAAACTTTGAGATGTTGCTATTATCCTGGATTCTATGAATGGCAACAAGCTAGTCTTTAAAAGGAAAGAAGTTTTTTCTGGTGGGATCAGAGAGAGAAGAGACTGAAGAAAGAGAAAAAATCTGAAGCATGAGAGAGACATAACCCGCCATTATTGACTTTGAAGCTGGAAGAAGACCAGGAGCCAAGGAATGTAGACGGCCTCTGGAAGTAGAAATGATCTTTTTCGGCTAACAGTCAACAAAAAATCAGGATCTTAGTTTTATGACCAAAAGAAGCTTAATTCTGCCAGTTAATCCAAATTAGCATGGAAACAGACTCTCACATAGAGCTTCCTTGAAGGCATACAGCAATCCCAACAAGCCCAGTTAACCTTGTGCCAGACAGAATTTTAAGAGGATAGACTTGTATTATTTTAAGCTATTAAGTGTGTGATGATAATTTTTACTCAAAAATCAAAACTGATACAAATGTTCCAACAAGAGACATAGAGTTAAGAATTACCTGAGATTTAGCCATTCATATAAATCACTAGATATCAGCCAATAATATTTGTCATATGGACAGGGACTGCTTTGTTGCATAGGCCAAGGAAATACTAATGTAATTTCATTTGAGTGATTTTATAATGATCTTAGTCTAACTCACAACACATCTGCTATTTGGTATAATATTTGTTCAATAGCTAAAATTAATTCGATTAATTTTAATAAAAATCTCTGTAATACTGATGTCGATGATCAGTTGCCTTGAATTTAAAACCCCAAAAGATGTTCTGTTGATAAAAGATAATTAGAGAAAGTTGATTTTTTTAATAATCAGTTAATTGTAGTGAATCAATTTATTGATACCTTTTATAAAAGTTTAACTTTTTGTAATGGAGGAAGTATTACCTTTTCATCTTAGAGAAGTCAAGTTTGATACCTGATTATGAACACATATGTGATGGATTACACAGTAAACTGAAATATTTCTTTAAAGTTGCTCCTAAGTCAGATTGGATAATAAAAGTAATTAGTGTTTTGTTATTTGTGTTTTTTTGTTTCTTTACTATAAATGGTGCAAAGGATGTAGAAAACAGAATGCTATTGGGTTATTTAAAATCAAACAAGAGTTAGGAGGGTGTCCTCTTTTAAGACAAGTTAACTCAAAAATGGACTAGGATGGATCTTGTCTTCAGGGATGCCTGGAAGTCCAGTATTTACCTATGGACAACCTAAAACAACATGGGCTAGTTAGTAATTTATCATGTTCTATTTAAAGTTTGAAACTCCCTTGATGACACCCATGGGCAGCTTGTTTACAATATTTGGTGATCTTACACCTGTTTTAAGTTATTGCATAATCTGGCATGGCTATATGAGCAGTGGAACATAAATGATTCCACTGTAAACCATAACAAACTACGCTAAAATCAGATACTTCTTTTTTATTATTAATATTTTGTATTTGAGCATGTTACAGGAGTACAAATGTTTAGGTTACATATATTCTCTTTGCCCCACCCAAGTCAGAGCTTCAAGCATGTCCATCTCCCAGACAATGCACATCACACTCATTAGGTGTTTATATACCCATCTCTACCTTCCCCTGCACCTGGCCAACACCCGATGAATGTCACTATACCATATGTGCACATAAGTCTTGATCAATTAATATCAATTTGATGGTGAGTACGTGTGGTGCTTGTTTTTCCATTGCTGTGATACTTCACTTAGTAGAATAGGCCCTAGCTCTATTCAGGATAATACAAGAGGTGCTATATCACCATGGTTTTTTGGTGGCTGAGTAGAACTCCATGGTATACATATACCACATTTTATTAATCCACTCATGTATTGATGACACGTGGGTTTTTTCCGTATATTTGCAATTATGAATTGTGCTGCTATAAACATTCTAGTGCAGATGTCTTTTTTTATAGAATGTCTTTTTTTCTTTGAATAGATGCCCAGTAATGGAATTGATGGTTCAAATGGTAGTTCTTCTTGTAGCTCTTTGTGTATCCCTGTATTACCTTCCACAGAGGTTGCACTAGTTTGCAGTCCCACCAGTAGTGCAGGAGTGTTCCTATCTCTCCGTATTCATGCCAACATTTATTGTTTTGGGACTTTTTGATAAAGGCCATTCTCACTGGAGATAAGTGATATCTCATTGCGGTTTGATTTACATTTCCCTGATGATTAGAGATGTTGAGCATTTTTTCATATTTGTTGGTCATTAATCTATCATCTTTTGAAAAATTTCTGTTCATGTTCTTTGCCTATTTTTTAATAGGGTTGTTTGATTTTGTTCTTGCTTACTTTCCTTGGTCCTATATAGATTCTATATAGTTTCTGTATAGTTCTATAGGTTCTATATAGATTATATAAATTCTAGTTATCAGCTCTTTATAAGATGTGTAGTGTGCAAATATTTTCTCCCATTCTGTAGGTTGTCTATTTGTTCTAATGATAGTTTTATTGGCCATGCAGAAGCTTTTTAATTTGATCAGGTCCCATTTCTTTATTTTTGTTGTTGCCATGGTTGCTTTTGCGGTCTTCTTCATAAATTCTTTGCCTAGGCCAATGTCTGTAAGAATTTTTCCAACATTTATTCTACAATTCTTACAGTTTCATGCCTTAAATTTAAGTCTGTTATCCACCATGATTTGATTTTTGATTGAAAATCAGAAATGAAAAAGGAGAAATTTAACTGATACCACAGAAATTCAAAATATAATCTATGAAAACTATAAAAACCTCTATGCACATAAACTTGAAAAAGTGGAGGAAATGGACAACTTCTGAGAAACACACAGCCTCCCTAGGCTCAATCAGGTATTAATAAAATTCCTGAACATACCAATATCAATTACTGAAGTTGAAGCAGCAATAAAAAAACTTCCTAAAAAGAAAAGCTCCGGATCTGATGTTTCTAAATGGTTCAGAATCTGGAAGCAAAACTCATCTTTTATAAGTTAGAAAAGATCCTTTGTGTGAAGTTTTCTAAGAAATTTCTTAGGATTCCAATTCTGCCCGTGCTTTTTGCTGCTGTATCATGCCCTTCATCTGTACTAAATCTGTATGTTCTGTGTAATCTTAAGAGTCCTTTCAATTGTGTAACACTATGAAATTAATGAATTATCAAAGGAGAAAAAATCAATAAATTTAACAAAAGTTGTCCAAGACCTTTGCAGGAAAAATTATAAATCTTTATTGGAAAAATAGTTAAATACAATGTGCATGCACAAGATAATTCTTTAATATCCATATTTCAGTCCTACTCAAATTAAGCTATGCATTCAATGCAATTGTAATGAAAATACTAGCAGCCAATTCTAACATGAATTCAAAAGAGAAAAAAGACCAAGAATTTCCCACTTTCCTTCATCAGTCCAGCATACCCATTCCACAGGTGCTGTAAATGTTGGCTCTCAACGGCACACAGCTGCCTTCTCTGAAGAAGTGTCCTCAGCCACATGGAAGCTGCCCTGTCAAGGTTTCTTTTCCACACTCATGAGAAACAGAATGGCCAATAACTCACTAGGTAGAACAATAGTTGTCTCCTTGTGTCAACAAGGAACAAACTGTATGGTAAAATTAGAGTTCTAAAATTCCCTGTGGAGCCTAACTATAGCTAAATTCAGACCCTTGAATAGCTTTTTTTCCCCTGCTCTGCCCAGATTTGGATTTTCTGTATCCAAAGAAATCTTTCTAAATAATAATTTAAAGAATAATTCCAGTCTACAGCTCTCTCTCATTAAACCTGTCCTATAACATATAAGGTATAAGATCAACTTTACTGCTAATCAGGACAAACACATACAGTATATGTATGCATTTGTGTGCATGTATACATATATAGATATATATATGTATATTTATATCTATATATCCAGTCATGCACTGTATAATGATTTTTTGGTCAATGATGCACTGCATATACAATGTTGGTCCCATAAAATTATAATGAAACATTATAATGGAATATATGGAAACCTTATATATGGTACTTGATGCTGGCATTATAGATCAAATAGGGGAAGTGACTGATATTCAGTAATGGTGGTGGGACATTTGTTTTCCTACATATATATATATATATGTGTGTGTGTGTATATATATATATATATGCATATCATCTGGGTTTGTGTAAGTAGACTCTATAACATTCACACAATGATGAAATTACCAAACGATGCATTTCTCAGGACCTATCCCTGTTGCTAAGTGACACATGACTGTATGTGTGTATATACACACAGATACATACATGAGCACAGGTGATATTGTAACCATTGCATATTTGCTTATATATATTGCTGATTTCACTAAGGGGGTTCAGTGAGGATTCTGTCCCTCACACTACCACTTACAGTGTAATGTTAGGATTTCTTTTTATCAGAATTGGATATGTAATGAAAATAGCTTACAGGTAGAGGATTATAGATAGAAAGTACATGATAGGGATATGCAATGGATGTCTCAAAAAGAGTTATACTGAAGATGCCACTGCTTGGTGTTGTGGCCATTACCAAAATCATTAAATGTGTGAATATTTAGTGTGGCAGAGGAGATCATCCTCTTGCCCCCTTTTAGTCTCCCAGGCTCTCTGTGCTTCAAAGACTAATGCATTGTTTGAGCTCCAATAGTTTCCTAACCCATTAGCCTCACCTTTTCCTACTCGAGAACATTAATTATTTTAGCAATCTTTTATTTTAGTTGTATGTAATTTTTAAATTTTATTTTAAAATTTTATTTTAAGATTTTTGTGTTATTTTTACTTATATTTTAATGGAAAATGGAAAATAATTATTTATACAGTTAAATAATTATTTAAATTATTGATTAAATGATGCTAGTCCACATAGATGCTAGTCCAATATATTAATAGATAGAAGTCACTTGAGTTATATCCTGGCCAGGGGCAATTAATTGGTAATGAACAATCATATGCGGCAATTAATTGATAATGAACTGTCCCCTTAACTTACAATTATTCATACACTAACTGATGACTCTATTAAAAAAACAAATATTTACTGGCTTATTTGAGTAAATTCTTAAGTTTTCCAAAGAATATATTTTAAATTGTAACTATAATATAAATTTCAAAGCACAAAATAGTACAAAGATACAAAAGGTACAGATTTTGTTACAGACTGTACAAATATGCAGACAAAATGCTGTGATAAACCAGACAGAGAGAGGGATTGTAAATGAGAGATTGTATTAGCATTCACCTTTTACAGAAAATGACATTTAACCTAAGGCTTTTAGATTTAAATTTGAAAAGATTCAAAATGAAGGGCATGTCAAATATAAGAATTTGAAAAGACACAATGAATACTCAGAGACTAGGAATAATTCAGTTTGGTGTGTACTTGCACAAAGAAGTTTGAAAAGGTTAATTGAGGTTAGATCTTGAAAAATTATTATGACTAAAGATATCTGAAATTTGTCTTACAGGTAATGAAAAACCATTAAAATTGTTTACTAGAATATTGATACAATAAATTGCTAATAGCTGCCATACATAAGATACTCTAAGCACTTTGATAAAGAAGTTATTTAATCATCATAAAAGTGCTATGTAATTTTTCTAGGGTGAAAGTTGAGAGAACTGAGAGTTTAGAACAAAAAAAATTATGGGTTTCCATTTTAATTTTCTAACTTCAATCAATTCAAATTAATTTTATATGGTCATAAAAAACAGAAATTTTAAAATCGCATTTGTTAATTTGATAACTTGTGATGAAAAAATGTCTATGATATATTAATACCCAAAGAGCTGATACTTACCTTAGCATAAACATTAATATGTACAACATTCATTGTCTTGGGTGAATTGCTATTTTAAAAATAAATTTTCGATCTTAAATTATCTGTGTAACTACACAATATTGGGTTTGAAATATTTAGACATAAATTTTTATCGGCTTCTTAATAATATAAGGGGGTTGTTATTTTGTTGTTTGTTGCAAAGGAACTGGCTTAGCCTTCATGTTTCTGTCAATTAAGCACATATCTTTTCATCTGCAAACTCTAACTTCCCAGGTAAGCCATTGTAATGTTTTGCCAAAGAATTTAGGAAAATAAAAACATAGTATAATGAAATGATGGAGCACAGGGCACACACTCAAAGGGAAGCAGAGGCAGAAGCCCTCCCTGGTAATAAATAACCAACTGTAGGTACCTGGCCTCAAGCATTGTGCAAGGCACGTTGAAGGGGGGGTGGGAAATTCCATAGTAATACATAATTCATTGATGCAAATAATACTAAAATTAATTTTATGTAAACCTGAGCAGACTCTAAATCTACAATGAAACCGAAGATAGAGCTGGTAGTGTCTGATTTGATTCTAAGGTTTAAGAAGCTGTGCAGTGCCCAACGAACACCCATATCACATTAGTAAGTAACAGAGATTGTTTAGGAATGAAATTAAAATATAATTTTTATTTCAATTTATTTCTTCATTTTATAATGGCTTTTAGGCCATTCCAAACTATTTTAATGCTCAAAAAATAGTTAATGTTCTGGTGAGGGTTCAGAAACAACTATAATCTACATGCATTACTTCTGGACTGCAAAACGATATAGCCACTTTGGGAAACAGCTAGCAGTGTATTTTATAATTCATCACGCATTTATCATATGACCCAGTGATCTTTCTCCTGTGGATTTACCTGAGGAAAATGAAAATGCATATTCACATAAAAATATGTATATGAATGTTAATAGTGACTTTATTCATAGTTGCCTAAAACTAGAAATGACCCAAATACCCTTCAACTGCTGAATGAATAAACAATTGTTTTGCACCTAGACATTGAAATAGAACTCAGCCACAAAAAGGCAAAAATAAACAAACAAAAAAACAAAAATCCCACAAACTGTTGGTAGACACAACAGCATGAATGAATTTCAAATGTATTCAGAGATGTGAAAGAAGCCAGACAAAAAGTTTCATGCTATGTGATTTCCTTATTTGCTATTCTGAAAAAAATGGCAAAATTATAAGGAGAGAAACAGATTATTGGGGGGTATCCCACCAAGAAGCTTCGGAGCGCTGATTCCTGGATCCAGGAAGAGGCTCTGTGCTGTTCCTTTCTGTTGCTGGTGAAGCACTGACAAAAGCCAGATGCAGATATGGAGCAGTTACGTTCCTTCCCGAGGCCTTCTCAACTCCTGCAGGCAACTCCCACTCTGAATTTAACCAACAGTCTGTAAGTGCATCTGGGAAACATACTTTTCAGGACTGCACCTCCCTGCTCTTAAGTACATAGTGGAGGACAAAGGGTGGGAGAAAAAAAAAAAAGTGACTTTTGTATAAAGTTCTTTTCTGTTTTCTGGAGGTCTGAGAAAAAACATCTGTGACATCACCCTATAACAAAGGGGAAAAATACACAGATACAGAGATATAAATATTTATAGACATTTTATAATAAATGTGTACATGTATTTCTTTTAGTTGGAAAGGTTATTCCTAATGAAAATATAGATTTAAAATGAATCATTCTACATATTTGAAGAGAATAAATATTTTCTCATTACTGTATTCTCTTCATAACATATCTCTAATATTTAAGTTCTTTTTTTTTGTTTTTTCATTTTTATTTTTTTCTTTTTCTAGAAAAAAAGAAAAAATGTATTTCCTGACAGATTTAGAACCATACTATGATGTCATAGATCTAAATACCCAATCAGTCTGGAAAATACTTTAGCTGACACGGAAATTTTATGTACTGTGAATTTTCATTACTAGAGAAATCATTCCTTGGAATGTGTTTGTCTGCTTTTCAAGAAATAGGCATAAAATTTAAAGCCAAGAAGATGTGAATAAATGTTAGCAATTCAATAACCATAATAGTGACAGAATTTTAATTGCATAAATTTAAGTTGTACAACAAGATGTTTTGACATACATATCCATAGTGAAATGATTAGTACAGGTTAGCAATTTAACATATCCATAACCTTCCAGAGTTACTTTTTTTGTGTGGTAAGTACACCTAAAATTTACTCTCTCAGTAAATTTTTAATATACAATACAATAGCCTTATTAACCAAGTAAAGGCCACATGTATTAGAACGGATATACTATCCTCTACACATGAAACACTAAACTCATCTTCTGTCTTATGTCCCTGGAATGTCTTTGGAACTCATCACTGGGGGTTGAGAGGAATCACTGTTTCTATTTTCAGCTTGGATTTCCTCTCCCACTCTGAATTATGACAAGTCTCACATAAACAGCCAACTCATCAATTATAAGAATTTTTGTTTCTACCTCTGCAAAATCAGTTAAAGATGAAATTGAATTATGATATTGACAAATGTTCTTTCAAATGATTTAGAAACTTCTGGTCCTAGCTCACTACAATGAGAGGAAAATACTCAAAAATACATTGTATTGCCACTGTAGAGTACTGTAATCAGATCTGGGTCATTTCATGTGCAAGCTTTCAGGGCTGCAGCTCCCTGCTCTTAAGTATATAGTGGAGGACAAAGGCTGGGAGAAAAAAAACAAAAAAGTGACAACACCAACCATGAAAGTTCTAAATTAGTTACAAAAGAAGAGTATTTTTTGAACAGTTTCTCTGTATCTTCTACTGTCTGTAAAAACTGATTCTTTTTGCTACTGAATTAACACTGGCTTTAATAGCAATTTGTAAGTATTATAAAACTGTACTAACCTTAAATCAACAAGAAGAGCCTGACTCAATTAAAAACTACTTCCGAATGAAAGCTGACATAAGTCGCTAAGTTTTTAAAAGGAGGATTGAAATGGTATTTAATAATTCAGATAACGATTATAGATAAATGGAAGCAAAGAAAGAGGAAAACATGAACTAGTTTTTAGAAGGCCTAGCATTAAAATAATGGAGTTACAATTCTTCGGTGAGATAGAAAAAAATACATAACTAGAGACAGCTCTGGAGGCTAATATGAGGGCAGCTGAAAGTTGACTCCCTGGTTGTCCTGAATATTCCTATGGCCATACCCAGGACATGGAGATATGGCTCTGAAATGGGGAGAGAAGTGAACATATGAGTCACTCATCAGGGATGTTTCAAAATGATAATGATAAATAAAATGATATTTCTGGAATCAATAACATGCTTGAGTAATGCATAAATCTTTATTCTGTGTTCTATACAGTTTTTGAGGTTCATTTAACCATTTTAAAATGGGAAAAATAGTTGAGGATTCTAGGATTTCCTACATCTACTAAGGATCGAAAGTTAGGAGTTGTTAAAAATGCTAGAATGGTTAGTAGACAGGGAATCGCGGTTAACCCTATTGATAAGGAGCTAATAGTCTAAAAGTTCAGATAGATTGACAGAAATTTAAAGTGCAAAGAAGGAGTAAGTATAGAGTGAAGAGTTGGAATACATACATGTGAGTGTGTGTGTGTGTGTGTGTGTGTTTGTGTATGTATTATTTTTAAAAAATGCATACCAGTCCCTCACTGGCACCTGTAAGCTTCTCAAAGGTAAAGATAGGGTATGCCTTTGACCCATTTAAATCCTGTGCCCAGTTTAGTTCCTGACATGTATTATACATGCAATGGATATTTGTAAAGTGATTAATATAAAGAACGAGGAATCACACATTTTGTGAGTTTAAAGCTAGCATACTACTTCATGAAAACAAACATTCCTTGAGACAACTAGAAATATTGGTACAAATACAAATATGAATAAAGAAATCTCTGGTTTTGAAGGGCTCAAATTTTATAATTTTCAAGTCATATATGTTTGTGTATTTGATGTTAAATATATACATACATAAAGATATATATACTCCTTTTTATATTTATATGTGATATATGCATATATGTTAACATATATGCATATAAATAAGTGCATATACACACACTATTACAAGGCCATGTGGTAAGTGCTGTACAGTGGGGTACTGAATTATATGTCAACAAGGACATTATCCTCCTTCTCTTTGATATAAGGAAAACAATGGTAGGAGATAATTAATGTGAGTGAGCAATTCTCTAATTTACTGAGTGGACTGGGTGGTCAGGAAAACATTAGTTGTCTAAGGAGAAGTATCATCCTAGAAGATGGTAGAGATGTCAAATTTTGGGTCATGAAAAATCTCTTCTGTCATTCTATGATTTTTAAAAATCTCATATTCAAAAAAGACTAAATTTTTAGCTGATGGATGACATGGATAGTTTTGCATTTTACCCAAATCATAATGACTGAATATGGGGAGAAAAAAGAAAGACAGAACAATGTAAGACGTAAGTCAGAGAAATCAATTAAAATAGATTTAATATAAAGTGGAAAAATGATGATTTCTTTGTCTAGGAAATTAAACTACTCTATCCTTTGATGATATAAAAGATTATGAATTTTCTTTCAAGGAATTGTATGTAGTTAGGGAATAAGACTCACATATGGACATGATTTGACGCAATTTAAGACAATGTGTAATTATACAATGAATACTCAAATATATCTTATTTATTTATTTTTTCTCACTCATTGACAATTCTTTTTTTTTTATTTCAGCATATTATGGGGGTACAGATGTTTAGGTTATGTATGTTGCCCTTGCCTCTCTTTCCCCCCAAGTCAGAGCTTCAAGTGTGTCCAGTTTATTCATTTATGTTTGCCGGTAGCTTCAAATAAGTTATTTGCTTAAATCAAAACTAAGTCCTAGAAATATATAAAAATTGGGTATTAACTCAAAGACTGACAGAAATGTCGTGACATAAAAAGTAGGTTGTTATATTAAAAATAGTAAATATTTATAATAATGTCATGGTTATAACATATTGTAGAATATCAAATGATTTGAATAACAAAATTATAATTATCTTTTATATGTCAAGCCATTGTCAAGATGCAAAGAAATGAACAATTATAGTCATCTACTGTAAAATTAATAATAATAATGTGAAATAAATTGCTACTTCTAATATTAAGAAATGTCAAACATTAGTAATAAAGTGAGGCAAATATAATATCTAATGTTTTAAATAATCCCAGTGATCAGCTTAGATCATTACCAATAATAAACATTCAAATTACCAAATATTTCATTTAAAACAGTTTTATGACGTTTCATGATATCCTCATATATTGAAATGATTATAGTTTTAAAGTGAGTTAACACTCATTTTTCATATATATATATATAGATAGATAGATAGACAAATGGATACATATATATAAAATGGATTAGTTATCCAAACATCTTCTTTCATTTTCACTAAGACAAAATATACTACGGTCAAATTCATTCACCTCCCTCTAATGTACAACTCATTGCAAAATGATATACATTTATACATTTTTAGAAAATATCCATCCCTGCCCCGAAGAAAATTTATGATTATTCTATTCTATACTGTAGTTGCCCTCGGTTAGAGACTATTACTTTTTTATTTTCCACATCACAAAGTAATGGTTACAATAGCACATTTTCTGTCAGAGTTGTTTAGAAGAGCAAGAGACAACAAAAATGAAATGCCTTTCAAACACAAATTGGTTTAACTTTTATATCAGAAGCAATAGACATTCTCTATAAATTCATAACCGTAATACTGAACTAGTACTTCTCATTTAATGGATCTAGATTTTACTCTGAAAAACCTAAGGAAGGGCATCTCACTTAAAATGCTCAGCTTGAATGTTCCTTTAGTATGCACAGGGCCAGGTCTTCCCTAGTTAAAATGCCAGGCAAAGTTTCAATCTTTCTGGGAGGACGTTGAAAGGATGGGGTTCTCTGGGCTTTGTTTTACCAATAGAATATGAATATTTTCAATACACATTTATATAGAACTTAAAATTATTTAACAAATATTTAAAAAGAACTTAAAATTATCTAACAAACATTTAAATAGAAGTTAAAATTATCTTATTGACAATATTCCAAGTGATTACTAATATTGCTACATTTTATCTCCTAAAAGTTCTATGAGGCATATTTTTATTAACCATATTTTATAGATGAGGAACCTGAGACATAGAAAGGTAAGAAACTTAACCAAAGTCACAAACATGGTAGGTGGCTGAGACAGGATATAATACAGGGATTCTGGCTTCAGGGTCTAGACTAATGTTTACCTTGTGCTGCTTTTCTATATAATATGTAATACAATGTAATATAATATAACATAACAATATTATTATAGTCGAACTTTTGCTATGATTTCATAATCCTTTGATGTCATCTTTGTCACATATTACTTTGGAACAACGCCTATAGGTACATGTCATATTCCCATTGCGTTGTAAGTATGGCTTAAAGCAGAGATAATAGAGTAATCATTATTATATATCCAGCAACAAAAATAGGTAAGTTAAATAAATAATCAATTAAATTTATAAAACTGCATATTGGTGTAAAATATGTACTCATTAGAAAAATGAATAGAACAGAAAATTAAAATGGAAATTATATTCGATATATGTGAAAACAAAACTTAAAGCATGTTATTTTCAATGTCGAGTTTAAATAATCAAATATGAATCCATGTTTGCTGCTTTTATTAGATAATGGGAAAATCTATCCATTTGGTTAAAGCAGTGATTCTTGAAATTTTTTGTTTTGTTTTGTTTTTTTATTTTTTCTTTTTTTTAATTTCAGGATATTATGGGGGTACAAACGTTTTAGTTACATGTTATGACTTTGCCACATCTAAACCATGGTTTGAAGCATGCCCTTCCCCCCATACAGCACTCTTATTATCACCTCACACCCTTAACATGATTGAAAAATCCAAACATATTTAGTTTATATGAGATATTAGTAATTTAATCTGTAAAATTTTTAAAGACATTTAATTATGCATTTATTAAAAATATAGAAAACCAATTTTGTTAATATAAATAACAATTTTAAATTTAAAATGATCATATTTTACAAAATAAAATAAAATTTAGTGAGAAGAATGACAATGATTTATATTTTTGTAAATTCCTTTAATGCCTGGCTTAATGAAACAAGACTGGATTCTCATATCTGCATTTGCTTGCAATATTTTGTGATACTCGTTAAAATGTTAGAGAAATTCTGGTCTCACAGAGATACAGTTGAGAAAGATCACAATGTATTAAGTACCTTTTTACATAACTGTGAATATTCTTTTTTGATTCTACACCAATACTAGACAAACTATTGTTTCATAAAGGGTAATGTGGCATCTAAATCTTATTAATGATCTTTTAAGACTCTGTTAAAATAAAAATCATTCTTCTATCTTATATTTTAATTAATCTTATATCCATGCATTGTCTTCATCCATGATGCATTGGTCATTTGGAAAATATCGGTTTGATGATTTATGCAGACATTCTAGATTTAAAGCATTTCTTTTTTATTCTTTCTTAGAGTTTCCCATCTCTCTGCTAACACTATCTGTATTTTTTTTTGCATATAGTGCATTATTTTCTATTAGAACTCTTAGCATATTTATCATAGTTGTTTTAAATTCTAGGTTTCATAATTGTAGTATCTATCATGTTTGAGATTGAGTCTGAGAGTTGCTCTGTCTTTTCAAGCTATATTTTATTTTTATCTTTTAGTATGTTTGTAATTAATTGTTGAACCTGGACATGATGCATCTGATAATATTTCCCAACGAGATTTCTGCTTCTGGGCTTCTGCTCTACTATGTTGTGATTCTCTATATTTCTGTGCCCCTGCAGTTTTGGGAACAGCAGTTTGCCCTGTGACCTCAATTCTCTGATGAGTAGAAGAAAATATATTAATTTTCAATATATTTAGTTTTTTTCTTGTTGTGAGGACATAACTGATGATTTTCAAGCTCCTTACATGCTGGACTGGAAACAAAAGATTTTTTTTTTTTTTTTACCCTAAGAGCATGTGGTGGTAAAGAATACAAGGAAAACTAGTAAAGTTTGGTGCCAATGCATTGATTTGTGTTAAAATGACAGCAATTTTACCTACCATTGCTTTTTGTCATTAACATATACTATAACAATTTAAATGAGACATTAATATCATCTATATATTTACAGATAAATCTTTAATTTGACAAATTACTGTATAATTTCAAAGTGGCATTTCTATAATTTACTAACTTTTAATTCAGCCAGCATTTAATAATATAAAATGTACATTTTTCTACTCTTTCAGCTATTTGTGTGCACATCTCCAAGAAATGCAATATAATAATTTAGCCTGTATTGTGTTGCAGTAGCCTTTTCATTTCCAGTATGAAAACTATGACAAAGACCTTTATCTAAATTTATTTTTTTCCTTAAATTCTAAAACATTACTTTTCAAATCATGACACAACTACTTGCATTATTAAATTATTCAACAAAGTTCTATTTTAAAAATTAAATAAATTATTACCATCTACAAAGTCAAAGGAAAGATAGATTTGTCATATTTTTCTTTCTTATTTAAAATTCTGTCCAGTTTCTTTAGAGTAGATACCTCCTTCCATGTGTCAGAGAACTCTCTGATAAGTCGATTATATCATTTTGAGCATATTTAAAAAAAAATAGTGGAGGTGTGATTGAGAATTTGAGTCTTCTAATATTGTTTTAATTCAAAAATCCGCTTATAAAGATAAAAATACAAGTACCAAAATATCATCTCACCACAGTTAAAATGGATTTTATCCAAAAAGGCAATAAAGAGTTCTGGTGAGGATGTGGAAATAGAAGAACCCTAATACACTGTTGGTAGTAATGTAAGTTATAATAATACATCCATTATGGAAAAGAGTATGGGGCTCCTATATAAACTAAAAATAGAACTACCATATGATCCAGCAAGCTCACTGCTGGGAATATATGCAGAAGAAATGAAATCAGTATATCAAAGAGATATTAATATCTGCACTCTCATATTTTTTCTAGCACTATTCACAATAGCCAAATATGGAATCAACATAGGTGTCTATCTGTGGATGAATGCATAAAGAAAATTGGTGTGTATACACAATTGAATATTATTTAGCTATAAAAAGAATGAAATACTGTCATTTGCCACAACATGGATGGGACTAGAGGTCATTATGTTAGGTGAAATAAGTCAGGCACAGAAAGCCAACTATTGCATGTTCTCACTCATATGTGAGAGCTAAAAAAAATGGATTCATGAGCACAGTGGGTAGATCGGTGGTTACCAGAGGAAAGGTTGTGTAGGGAGGAGGAGAAGATGAAGAGGGTTTGTTTAATGGCTACAGGAAAAGAGTCAGATAGAAGGAATAAGACCTAGTGTTTTATAGTACAGTAGAGTGACTATAGTTAACAATAATCTATTGTATATTTTAAAATATCTAGAAGAGAAGAATTTGAATGTTCCCAGCATAAAAAAAAGATAAACATTAGAGGTGATGGCTACGCCAATTACTCTAATTTGATCATTATACATTATTTGAATGTGTCAATCTCATGAAATATCCTGAAAATTAGTACATGTATTCTGTATCAAAAAGAGGAATCATACACTATAATCAAGTGGGAGACATCTAAAAAATGCAAAGATAGTTCAACATATGCAAATATGATTCATCACATTAAGAAAAAGAAAGTCAAAAATCATAAGATTATTTCAACAGATGCAGAAAAACATTTGATAAAATTCAACATCTCTTCTTGATAAAAAGTCTCAACAAATTATATGGAAGGCATGTACCTCACACAGTAAAGGCCATATATGGTAAGCCCATGGCTAATATATTCAAAAGTGAAAAACTGAAATCTTTTTCTTAAAGATCAGGAACAAGACAAGTGTGTTCACTCCTACCACTTCTATTCAACATAGTAATGGAAGTCCTAGACAGAGACGTTAGGCAAGAAAAATAGATAAAAACAACTAAAAGCCATCTACATTGTACAGGAAAAAATTAAAATATCTTTTTTTGCAGATAACATGATCTTCTATGTAGACAGCCCTGGTGACTCTATTAAAAAACTGTTGGAATTAATAAACCAATTCAGTGTAGTTGCCAGATACGAAATCAACATGCAAAACTCAGTTTTATTTCTAAATATTAGTCACAAACATTTTGAAAAAATTAAGGAAACAATTATTTTTACAATAAAAAGAAAAAGAATAAAATAGAAATAAATTGAACCAAAGAGGCAAAAGATCTATGCACAGAAAACTATGAGACATTTATGAAAGAAATTAAAGAAATAAATTATACAGAAAGATATTGCATGTTCTTAATTGGATTAGTTAATGTTTTTACATGTCCATGATACCCAAATCAATCTACAAATTTAATGCAGTCATTGTCAAAATTCTTATAGCATTTTTTACAAAAATAGATAAAAATTCCAAAATTTGTATAGGACCACGAAAGACCTCAAATAGCCTAAGTATCCTTGAGTAATAAGAACAAAGCTGGAAACATCACACCTTCTGATGTCAAAGTATATCGTATTATCCCAGATAGAGCCAAAGCCCATTCTACTGAATGAAGTATTCCAAGAATGGAAAAACAAGCACCTCATGTACTCACCATCAAATTGTTATTAGCTGATCAACACATAAATGCACATATAAGAATAACATCTATTGGATATCAGGTGGGGGGGGAGGAGGGGATGGGTATATGCATACACAAAGAGTGCAATGCGCACCATCCAGGGGATGGACACGCTTGAAACTAGGACTTGGGGGGCGGGGCAAGGGCAACATATATAACCTAAACATCTGTACCCTCATAATATCCTGAAATAAAAAAAAAAAGAAACTAATCCAACTCAATAGCAAAAAATAAAACAAAAACAAAATCTTAGCCCAAGTTATTTTTAAAATAGGCAAAAGATTTGAATAGACATTTTTCCAAAAAAGACATATGAATGGCTACCAGGTAGGTGAAAAAGTATTTAACATTATTTATCATCAGTGAAATGCAAATCAAAGCCACAATAAGATATTACCTCACACCTGATATCATGGGTATTATCATAAAGACCAGAGATTACAAGTGCTGGTGAGTTTGTAGAGAAAAGGAAATCTTTGTATACTGTTGATAGGCATGTAAATTGGCACAACCATTATGGAAAACAATATGGAGTTTCCTCCAGTAATTAAAAAATGAAACTACCACATGATACATTCCAGCAATTCCACTTCTGAGTATATATACCCAGAAGTGATGAAATCAGTATCTTGAAAGATACTTGAATTCCCATGTTCATTTCAGTATTGTTACAATAGTCAAAATATGGAATGTGGAGTATGGAAGCAACATAAATGTCTGATCTCTGTAAATAGATGAATAAATAAAGAAAATGTCATATACAGATATATACATATATATATGCAAAATATTTTCAGCCATAAAAAGAAGGAAATCTGCCATTTTTGACAACATGGATGAACCAGGAGGACATTATATTAGTTGAAATAATCCAGGCACAGAAAGACAAATACTTTATGATTTAATTTTTATGTGGACTTTAAAGCACAATCTAAAAAAGTCAAACTCATAGAAGCAGAGTAGAATGGTGCTTGCCAGTGAATGGATGGAAAGAATAGGGAGATGATAGGCAGAGGGTACAAACTTTCACTTGTAATACCAGTAAGTCCTGGGTTTCTAATGTACAGCATGGTTACTATTGTTAGTATTCACAATACTGTATTATATACCTGAAATTTGCTTAATAGACAAATGCTTTCAGCACACCAAAAATATGGTAACTATGTGAGTTGATGTATGTGTTAATTAGCTTGATTTTGGTAATCATTTCACAATATATATGTATGTCAAATCATTACATTATTCACCTTATATATATGATGTTTATTTGTCAATTATACAGCAATAAAACTGGAAACAAACAACAACAAAAGAATAGACCAAAGAAGGAGAGTAACATCATGTTGACCCTTTAAGCCTATTTTATGGACTAACAGCACATCTGCCATGCTGTGTAATTGTGCCAAGTGATCTAGCTAGACAGCAACACAGAGAGCATTCTTTTTCCTTTTCTAATTGCCTGCTGCCTTTCGAGAAGGAAAAGATCGTATTGGAAGGAAGTGTGTACAGTCTCTAGACTGTTGAAAGATACCTATGTTCATAGATTTGACGCCAAATTGTAACTCTGATATTTGCTGTGTGACATTAACCCATTTTAAAAATATTAATTAAAATAAAATTTTGATAATTGAAGCAGTTTCTGCTTGCAACACAATTATTCAAGATTCACAATCTAATGATATAACTAACCATTTTCACCAAAAATCTAAATCAGAATAAAAAACAATTAATGACAATGTAGACATAGTAATGTATTTAATTATTTCTTTAACCTTCTTAGTGTATAGGTTAAAAAACAGGAAACTCACAAAAATATCATTAAGTCTTGTTCTTTATTTAAAGATAATTGTTTGAAACTATTACCTGATTTAATAATAGTCACTAATTATTATTTATTTCTATCCTTCCTTTACTCTTCAGATTGAGAAATATAGTTATGAAATATAAATAATAAGTCACACAATATAACTGAATATTAAAATAATTACTTATTTATATATGGTATAAGAAATATTTCCATTACTATTTATTTCATCTCAGTTATTATTTAATATATTAATTTATCAAAGTTTATACTTGTTCAATTATTTTCAAATACGAATAATATATAGGTTTTAATCATGAGCTATTATTTGAAAAACATGAAGTCTAAAGCCTCATAATGATTTGAAGTTAATTAAATAACAGCCTTAATTTGAGGAATGGCTTATAATAAAGCATAAGCAGAAGTAGTTCACCTCTTTCTGAAAATAAATATGAAATTGTTAGCAAATCTAAATTTGATTAAGCACCATAGCAAGTTGTGGGGTATTTTCAAATAAATGGGCTATTCTCAAAAATGATTAATAAATGTTATTTATTTTAAAATACAAACTATGCATAAAGCAAAGCTATTTAATCATATACCCAAAGCAAACTACATTTACTTGTTTATTAAAGTTTGAAACCACAAAATATTTGATCCTTCAAAAGGGATACGCATAAACTCAAAACGTTACAAAAAATGTAATTTTACTTTGTAATCACTCACAAAGATTAATTCAGCTGACATGCAAAATTGAAAAAATTTTGGCAATCTAGCAGTTTTAGGTGAATGGAATTCTTGCTGACAAAAGATATAAATGACAGTAACACAAGATGAAGATTCTTTTATTATTGCCTTCCTCTAAAGAATGTTTTCAAAATGAGTTAAGAAAATATTAAATCAATTCCTGATTTATAGAAGTAGCTCATTTCCTTTAGAAATGGCATTATATTTTGGTTCGTCGTTTTGTTTATTTGTAAAGAATTTACCTACCTCAAGAAATATAGTGTCTTATTTATGAACTTCCGACATGGCAGTGAAAAATTAATGAGAAAGATTGGCAGTTGTTTAGTTGTTGTAGGGTAATGATTTCCTCATACCAGAGAGAATTTGAGGTAAAGGCAAGGCAAAATTGAACTTGATGTATTTGTTTTCATATTAGGAAAAATTTATAAGATGGGAAATTATACTTATTTCATTGTTATACAAAATACTTATCATGGGGGAATATTGTGAGTCGGATGATCTATGCTGATACAATAAAAAATTGATCATTATGCTCTTATTCAGAAGTTGAATTCTGATTGGCTTGAAGAGAAAGTCAGGCATTTTAATTTTGTATATACTTGGAATTGTCAGCACACAAAAACACTAGAGTTCAAATTCAGAGTTGGAGAACTTTGTTTTAGTTTTATCTCTGATCACATACTGTTACTTCTTCCTTCCATTTTATACACATCTTTTTAACATGCACTTACTTTTATTTTCTACTATAAGCATTTTTCTAAATGTTATTTCTAAAAATAATTTTAGCTTTTTAAAGATAATTACTTCTCTCCTTTCACTGTTTTTTTCTGAACAAATGCCTTTAGTTACTATCTCCTCTAAAAACAAAAGAAACATGCCAATAAGAATACATTGTCTGTTTTATCTGTCTCTTTATCTTTTTCCCTTTAGTGCAATGCTCTTGAAGTGTGGTAAAATGATTAGAGAAGTAGGTCCATTTCTTCACACCCACCCAGCCTTCACAATATGACTTTGCAGCAAGTCCTATTAAGAGTTGAAGTCTATTTCCAGATCCCTTGAATTCTGAATTATCTTATGACTTATCTTGGTCAATAGAATGTAGCAGACATGACCGTGTACATTCTCAATGGTAGCACCCCATGGTCTGTGAGCATTTTTTTTAATTACTCTTGGACTCTTGCCTCAGTAATGAGAATATGCTACTGCTAGTCTAAAGGCCGTAAGAGTCCCAATGAAGCAGAGACAAATCAGAAGGCTAGTCTCAATCAAGGCTTTAGACACAGAGGGAAAGCCCAGCTGAGATCGGCCAAGCTCAGCCAAGATCAAAGGACACATATAATCATAAGCAATAATAAATATTCATTATTGTATGTGACTAAGGTTTTATTGGTTGGTGTGTGGCATTATTGTTACTGTAGATAAATACAGCAGAAAAAAAATAAAACCTAAGGAATGTTTATCTTATTAGAATAAAGATAGTAGGAAGAAGGATCAGATAAAGAAGAGATGACAGTCTACTCAAATACGTGCAAAAAAACTAAATCAAGTTTTGGAAACTTTGGCTCAGGCCATCTTTTGAGCATGCAATGGTTCTAAAAATTATTACCCACCCCTTCTTTCTTATGTATTCAGGATACTTATAGCCTGATCCTCTTTTAAAGACTGAGATCACAAAGAAGCATATTTATTATGCTATAAATATGTACTAAATTGCAAAGATTGAGCCTTTCTTTTACTTTTATTTATAATATACAGATATTCAATAATCTGAAATGCATTCAATTCTGAATAGGATAAATTCTAAATTCTTTGTGGAGTCAAACAGTTCAAATAACAATGAGTCAAGTAAAAAAAAAGATGTTTTGAATGGATTTTCAATACATAGAAGGATAGCCTTATAGAATTAAAAAAAGTAAATTTCGAATTATGTAATCTAAGTATATGCATCAATCCTTTTTTAATCATAAAAATCTTTTAACCCATTAATGCCCTGCTCTACTTTCAGGAAATAAGAATGATCTGATTGTTTTTGCTTCAAATGGAAAAAGGTATATTAAAATGAACCAGAAAATAGTTCTTGAAGTACACTTCATTAGTTGCCAATTTTTGTTCCTTACTTAAAAACTGAGTTTCAGTGACATAGGAATGCAGGACTTTAGCTACATTTTTTATCATTTGTTTAATTAATAAAAATTAAATGAGATAATGTATATTATGAATTTAAATATAATTAGTTTTATTATTTGGAAGTCATATCTTTATGTTTTCTTAAGTTAATTCAAATCATCAATTTTTCATCAGTATAATGGTTATACATAATTTTAACTTTTCCCTATGTACAGGTTTTATAGTATAGATTTCCTGAAAAGCAAAATTTAACATATGCAAGAAATTTATCTTCCTAAAATCTTGTTAGTAAAGTGAAATATTAGATTATATAGATACAAACATAATTTAGTCCACAATTTTTCTCCAATATAATAGCCATCAGCAAAAGGTGACAGTGGTGTGAGTGATCATATTAATCTGGCCATCATTGCTCATTTTCCATTGATCCACAATTGTTTGGTGTGCTTGCAGTCAGTTTTAAATAGAGAAATGCCAATTATATTACTTATGCTATAAGCAGTAACTGCAAAAAGAGTAATAGAATTGAAAGTGTATTTGTTACATGTTGGTCAACTTCTTTTAATTCCTTGGCTATGTCAGAATGATATATTGTTTTTTTTTCCAATTGGTCAATTTACCAAATACATTTGTTTAATAAATCTTTCCGTCAATCCATGAGTGAATTACTAAAATTTGGTATATGTTTACAATGGAATATTACTCAATCATAAGAAACGACAGTGATCTAGCACCTCTTATACTTTCCTGGATTAAACTTAGGCTCATTATCCAAAGTGAGGCACCACAAGAGCAGAAGAACGGGATCCATTTGTACTCGCCATCAAATTGGTACTAACTGATCAACACTAGGGTGATCACATGGCAGAAATACTCTCCAGGGATTAGGGGGATGGGGGGGCAAATCTACAACTTAAGGACACGAGGAGCACTAAAGGGAGGGAAGGGCACGCCTTTAAGCTGCATTTGGGTGAGGCAAAGACATAAAGTGTAACTAGAATTTTTGTACTCTCACAATACCTTGGAATAATAAAAAAATAAAAAAATAAAAAAGACTCAGGAAAAAAAAAGCATGACCTGAGGATTCTACATCCAGCTGAGTAACCCTTCAATAAACAAGTCTAAAGTAAACAATTTTAAATATTCAGGAACTCAGGGAATACTACACTTCTGAATCTTTTTCTGAGGAATCTACGAGGCTGGGCCAGCCAGCCAGGGCCTCTGGGCCGGATCCAGCCCACCCGGCGTTTCTGTCCTGCTGGACGCAGCCTCACCTCTTCGCTCAGGAACGCAGCGTTGGTATCTGCGCTGGCACTGCCACGGCGGAGCTGAGCAGGTACCACAGAGACCGCAGGGCCCACAAAGCCCACAATATCTACT